>JAODAL010045492.1:0-31886 GCA_025379985.1 Phyllomedusa bahiana
GGGGGGGGGGGGGGAGTAATGAGGAAATCAAAGATGGTGGTCAGACCTTGAGGAAAACTTTAACACATCTACAGCTCATCAAAGAGAGAAGAAAAATAAGTTTTGAACATAAATTAGGAAAAGAGGAAGAACTGAAAGTTTAATAGCAGGAAATTCATAAAGATGACTAATAATAAGGATCCTTGGGGTTGCTATTTTTTTTATTGCTATGAAAAGGAATTGCAAATTATCATTCATATAATTCGTTACTTTACAGCCAGTAAAACCCATGCACAATGCTGTGACCAGAGGGGGGGGTGGAGGGGCCCCCAATAGTGAAGGCTCTAAGTGAAAACCAACAGAAGATCCATCCAACCATTGACTTCAGTAGTAGAAGAAATGAGTGGATTGTTTGTGTTTAGTCTTTTTAGTCCAGAGAAACTCTCTTAACCCATAAAGTCTGCAAACAGGGAGCAAACCTCCTCCAAAGCTCGTTTCCTTCCCTGAAAATGTGAGACGGGGGATTGGAATATTTGGAAGGGGGGGAAGGCAGATTTCCCATTGGTACTGAAGGTGCATGACTATAAGCTGCTCTGGGACAAGAGAGTGTGAGGAAGGTAACATTTACACATACTAGTGCATCTAATGAAATTAGAATATCAGATTTGATATGTAGACTTATAACATTAAATTTTACAATTTTAAATACATTTGTGAGAATCGCAAATAAAAAGAGATTTTGGAGAACCTTTTTAAATTTCTTAAGATATTCAAATTTTTTAAATGCACTAGTAAATGTAAAAAATGTTCCACCACCCAAATATGTCTGCCCCTTGCCTTTTGTCTCATTTTTCCTCCCTTGTAGATTGTAAGCCTTCGGGGGGGCTGGGGCAAGGATTTTAGTGTGCAGGGAAAAAAGACATGTAGGGCCCCCACCCCTCCCCTTCCAATGTAAAATTTAGCCCACTCCATTCATATTTGTGTCCCCTTTCTGCCTGGGATGAAGTGGAGCCCTAGTCAGTCGCCTATATTTGTCTAACCATCGTCGTTGTCCTGCATCTGTGGTGCATTCAAAAGTCTCATGTCTGGCACAGTTGCGGTGTGTATTGGGCATACATTTATAGAACAGGGACAAAAAGTTTGATTGGCTGAAAACATGCAAGAAAACTGGTGCAGCCCCGTTCATACAAGTTTCCTAGACAACCTATATAAGAAGAGTATCCCATGCTTCCCTGCTGCTTATGTATTTGGGCTCCCTACAAGCAGGGCCTTACTAGGTTCCTTGGAATCACTAAATAAAAAGATAATATGTAACTTTTACAACAAATTAAATGCTATAAAATCAAATTCTCCCAAAATGGCAGAACTGAATTGTTTATTCTACTTCAAAAATATTTTTTTTCTGTATTTAATCCATTGTAACATAAATGTAATTGTATCATGAAAATTAAAAGAATAAAATACTGAGTTTCCAATAGATTAAAGACGTGGTTGTTCAATGAAGGCTGCACTTATGTTATTAGTGGGGTCTTATGTATAAATGTATCTACTCGCTTATAACTAGGTAAATGTTACAATTTACTTTATTTACAGATACCTGTGACCAAAGTCTGGGAGGAGAAAAAAAATGTGTCTCGTTTTCAAGCTTTTACATATTGTCAAATGTAGCCATTTTGGAATGTAGCAAATTGTATCTTTATTGGCTTCTTGTTGAGTTTAAATAAAATAGTTGGAGCACAATAAATTTGGAGAATTTTGTGTATTTTCCCCACACTGTATAATACTCTCTATTTCTGGGCAATGGGTAACATTATGGATTTGGCTGCCATATGCCAGTATTGAGCAGGGCGCTAGATAGTATTATTGATCAGCAAACAGCATTACCTTTTTAATCTGGGCAGTGGATTCCACTATTGGGCACTGACACCTCTGATCAGGACACTATTTGGCATTTACAGTAGGTACGGAAAGTATTCAGACCCCTTTAAATTTTTCACTCTTTCTTTCATTGCAGCCATTTGGTAGTCTTGAAAGAAAAAAAAAACAGAAATGTAGATATTTTTGCAAATTTATTAAACAAGAGAAACTGAAATATCACATGGTACATTCAGCCCCTTTGCTCAGTATTGAGGAGAAGCACCTTTTGAGCTAGTATAGCCATGAATCTTCTTGGGAATGATGCAACAAGTTTCTCACACCTGGATTTGGGGATCCTCTGCCTCTTCCTTGCAGATCCTCTCCAGTTCCCTCAGGTTGGATGGTGATCGCTGGTGGACGCCATTTTCAAGTCTCTACAGAGATGCTCAATTGGGTTTAGGTCAGGGCTCTGGCTGGGCCAGTCAGGAATGGGCACAGAGCTGTTCTGAAGCCACTGCTTTGTTATTTTAGCTGTGCGCTTAGGGTCATTGTCTTGTTGGAAGAAGAACCTTCGGCCCAGTCTGAGGTCCAGAGCGTCTGGAAGAGGTTTTCATCCAGGATATCGCTTTAATTGGCCGCATTCATCTTTCCTTCAATTGTAACCAGTCGTCCTGTCCCCCTAGCCTGATGCTGCCCCCACCATGTGTCACTGCTGGGATTGTATTGGGCAGGTGATGAGCAGGGCCTGGTTTTCTCCACCGCTTACAATTAACACCAAACAGTTCAATCTTCTTCTCATCAGAGCAGAGAATCTTATTTCTCAGAGTCTGGGAGTCCTTTATGTGCAAACGGTCTGCGGCTTTCACATGTCTTGAACTGAGGAGAGGCTTCCGTCTGCGGCTTTCCTATGTCTTGCACTGAGGGGAGGCTTCCGTCTGTGGCTTTCCTATGTCTTGCACTGAGGGGAGGCTTCCGTCTGTGGCTTTCCTATGTCTTGCACTGAGGAGAGGCTTCCGTCTGCGCTTTCACTGTCCTTGAACTGAGGAGAGGCTTCGTCTGGGCTTTCTTATGTCTTGCAATGTGGAGAGGCTACCGTTGGGGCTTTCATATGTTTGCACTGAGGAAGGCTTCCCGGCCGCACTCTCCATAAAGCCCCGATGCGGAGGCTGCAGGATAGTTGGACTTTTGGAACTTTCTCCCATTTCCCTACTGCATCTTGGAGCCAGCCCAGTGATTTTGGGGTTCTTCTTTACCTCTCTCACCAAGGCTCTTCTCCCACGATTGCTTAGTTTGGCTGGACGGCCGGGGCGAGGAAGAGTTGTGGTTGTCCCAATCGTCTTCCATTTTAGGATTATGGAGGCCACTGTGCTCTTAGGAACCTTGAGTACTGCAGAAATTCTTTTGTAACCTTGGCCAGATCTGTGCCTTGCCACAATTCTGTCTCTGAGCTCCTTGGGCTGTTCCTTAGACCTCATGATTCTCATGTGCTCTGACATGCACTGTGAGCTGTGAGGTCTTATATAGACAGGTGTGTGTCTTTCCTAATCAAGTCCAATCAGTTTAATTAAACACAGCTGGACTCCACTGAAGGAGTAGAACCATTCAAGGAGGATCAGAAGGAAATGGACAGCATGTGAGTTAAATATGAGGTCACAGCAAAGGGTCTGAATACTTATGACCATGTCATATTTCACTTTTTCTTGTACAACAAGTTCTCAAAAATATCTACATTCCTGTTTCACCTTTCTTCCAAGATGGGGGGGGGGGAGTGTACATTAATGGACAAAAAAAATGAACTGTTTGAATCTTAACAAATGGCTGCAATGAAAGAAAGATTGAATAATTTAAGGGGATCTGAATACTTTCCACACCCACTGTATATCTGTTGCCTATACAAATAATAAATTATTGATCTGGACACTGGGCAACTGTATGACACTATTTGTCTGCAGCCTGAATATCACTGTTCACCAGGACACTGAATAAGACTATAGATCCGGGCACTGAAGATCATATTTGATCAGTATATTAATTAGTGTCACGGTTGGAGGTAGTGGATCCTCTGGGCCACTGCAAGCGATGGTGTAAGCCACACCAGGGAGCGGAGTCTAAGTAGGTCCCGGTTTTCAGCAGAGCCCGCCGCAAAGCGGGATGGACTTGCTGCGGCGGGAGTCTACCAGGTTGCTACCCCTGACGTGACTTGCTTGCGGAGGCAGCCGAGGTGTAGCGTGGTACAAAATTGGAAGGCAGGCTCGTAGTCGGGGACAGGCAGATAGGTAAGGACAGGTGGCAAGATTCGTGGTCGAGGGACGGAGGCAAACGGTACGGTACACGGTAATCAGAACAAGACTCAGGAAAGCTTTCTCAATAGGCTATTGGCATTAAGATCCGGAAGGGTAACCAGGAAGAGGCAGGCTTAAATAAGGGCAGCGACCGGAAATAGCAAATTACCGGTGCGCTGGACCTTTAAATTTAACACTGCCGGCGTGCGCACGCACTAGGGAGCAGGACCGCGTGCGCCGTGGGACAGAGACTGCAGCAGGAGCGTGGCCAGGTAAGTAGGCATGGGGACTGGCGGAGGGACGAGCAGATCACGGGTCGCGGCGCCGCCCGGCAGCGGGGCATGGATGCGCCAGCGACCCGGGATGAGGGTTGCAGGGGCATCCGTGACAATTAGTACTATTTACTGTATGACAATTTTCTGGAAGCTGAAAGTAACTAGTATTTTGGTTATAAAAGATTGTGTTGATCTGCGAAATACATGACGCTATGGATCTTAAAGTGTTTTTTTCACTATACAGATTCGGTCACAGCCAGATTTTCTTTCACTCTGCTTGAGTCAGGCTGTGGGTGGTTCTATAGCAGTGATTGGCATATTTAATTTTCCTGTAACTTGCTAAGATATTGTAAGGACAAAGCGCAGGAGATTTAGAGCCACATGTATGAATCCCGCCGGGTTGGGGCGCACCTTTCCGCCAGTTTTCCGGCGGAATCTGCGCCTGATTTATGTCGGGGCCGGGGCGCGCTCATACATAGCATGTAAAGTCCGCCGCGCCTCGCCAGTGTTTTAGGCGCAGTGCGGGTCCGAGGCGCAGTGCGGGGCTGCGCCTATGATTCGGCGCCGGAGGTAGTGCACTCATACATGCGGGGAAAAGTCCGCCGCGCCTCGCCAGTGTGTTAGGCGCAGTGCGGGGACCGAGGCGCAGTGCGGCGCTGCGCCTATGATTCGCCGCCGGAGGTAGCGCACTCATACATGCGGGGAAAAGTTCCCTGCGCCTCGCCAGTGTGTGTGGGGCACAGTGCGGGGACATGGGCGCAGTGCGGGACTTAGGCGCCGTGCGGGACTGCGCCGAAAAACAGTTCCGATGCGAGACAGGCTGGAAAACAGCGAGAAATCATTCCACATGTCGGTGCGGAGTATGAATCAAAAATCGCCTTTATAAAGGCGTTCAACATTCTCAGGAAAAGAGCTGAAACCTAAAAAATAAAAAATACATAAAACAAAATCACTTTCCAATATCCTAATTCTTGAATTAGGATATTGGAAAATTGCCAGGATAATACAGTAATTCAAAATTCAAAAAAGCTATTCTGATTGGTCGGCATAAACCGGCCAATCAGAATAGGAGCGACAGTGAACCTTTAAAAACCCTATGGGGAAGTTTAGCCCAAATCGAATCCACGGCGGGATAGTTCAAAATACAGTAAAAATGCTGAAAAGAGCTGATTGGTTAAGCTACCGGGGACTTGGCTAGCTCAGCCAATCAGAATAGGAGCGACAGAGACCCATTCTAGTCTATGGAGAAGTTTAGACCAATCAGAATCCACAGCGGGACAGTTCAAAATACAGTAAAAAGACAGAAAAGAGCTGATTGGCTGAGCTAGCGGTGGCTTGGATATCCCAGCCAATCAGAGCGCGAGCTACTTCTCCCATTATAGTCTATGGAGAGATGGGCGCTCTGAAATCTCGGCTCTCAGCGCCGTGCGGCATGAAGTATGAATAAAAAAATAATTTTTATTAAGTGTAAAACATTATCAGATAAAGAGCAGAACCCTTCTTTACAAATAAAGCAGTTAAAAACCCGAACAACGCGTTTGTCGCCGAGACCGGCGCTACATAGGGAATTGCAATAGAGAGAATTGCCGGGAAATACAGTAATTCAAATTGTTTAAGCTATTCTCATTGGTCGGCATAAACCAGCCAATCAGAATAGGAGCGACAATGTCCCATTATATCCTATGGAGAAAAATTGACCAATCATATTAAAAGGCGGGACAGTTCAAAATACAGTAAAAATGCATAAACGAGCTGATTGGTTGAAGCGGTGGGGGCTCGTCCAGTTTGAGCCAATCAGAGCGCGAGCTACTTTCTCATAGAGTTCTATGGGGAAAAGAAATTCTGAGCGCGCTCTGTGATTGGCTAAGTTAAAAGAGGCGCCGTTATTTGGACCAATGGGAGCGAGCGACGCTCCTATGGGTTTTCTAATGCAATCTGAAATAAAAATGTACATGGCCGAAATAAAATTATAACACTACAGAAGTGGTCCCGATGTGTATATACAACGAATAATAATATGGGGGTAACGAAAAAAAAATATTAAATCAATAAAATCAAGTTTATTTCTTTATTTTCGTTAGCCAAGTATCAATAGTATGGGTGCAACGAAAATAACGAAATAAACATGATTTTATCCCGCCGTGGATTCTGATTGGTTAATCCTTCCCCATAGGTTTTAATGGTTCACTGTCGCTCCTATTCTGATTGGCTGGTTTATCCCGACCAATGAGAATAGGTTTCAGAATTTGAATTACTGTATTTCCCGGCAATTTACAATATCATCATTCTTGATATTGCGCCGTTCTAGAGTTTAGGAAAGTGATTTTTTTTTTTTTTAATTATGTTTATTTTTTACGTTCAGCTCTTTTCTGACACTGTTTTCCGCCTTTAAAAAGGCGTTTTTTTCGGAATCATACTCCTGCTGCACGGAGCGGAGCGCCGAGATTTCTGTCGTGATCTTCTATGTTTCCTCGCATGTTCCGATCCTGCTTCACTTCGCCTCTGTCGGAGGATTTAGACCAAAAAAAACCTGGTCTGCCTGTCGGAGCTGCCGAGCGCTGCACTGCGCGTCGCTTTGCCGACTCTCCATCGTACATGCCTCGGAGTGTACGAGCGCGCCGCGTCCCCCCGGAAACGCCTACCCCGCGCCCACACCGCGCCCATGGCCCGCCCCTTCATGCGGGGCGCAGCTGAAAGTGGCGAATGCTGCGCCTAACACTGAATCCCCGCGTCCGACAGCGGGATTCGGGCCGGGAGGCGCAGTATACGCCAAAAAATGGGCGAAAAGTCCGATCATACATGTCGCCCTTAATCTTAGATTAACTAAGTGATGTGCTGTAAGGCGTGAAAACAATTTCTTATCTATAAACAAAGCTAATCTTGTTAGAGAAAATGAGTCTGCTACAAGTGAGGTCTCCTGACAATGGTGACATCACTCCTTGTTCTCTGCTCTAATCAGATAGCAGAGTTATGGTCAGGTAACCATAGCAACCTGTGTGCACTCTGAGCACATCAAATCTCTCTTATCTCCTGAGCAAAGTAAAATAAAAAAAATCAATGTATTTGGGCAAGTTTTCAAATATAATTATCGGTCCCTAAATTTTGAAAGCAAATCATTGTGGGGAGCAACCCCTTTAACACTGAAAACCATTACTAATCTGTTGTCTCTGTGACACTGTTGTTTTGGGAATAGTAAGATTAGTAGGTGTCTAACAAGATAGAACCTGGTGTTAAATATTAACACAACTTTGGACATTAAAGGACGGGATCTGGACAATGTTTCACCCTCCTGATTATAGAACCATTTGACACTTTGGACCTGGGCACTAAATACTACTATTGGGCATTGGTTAACATTATTGATCATGACACTATAAAGGTGCTATTAACTTTGCTGCTGGAAAAGAACTTTTAATAATCTCGACACTGAAGTTTACTTTTGACATAAGAACTCAATGACAACCAATTGATCTGACAATCACATATAATTAATGACCTGTCACTACATGACTCTGGAACACTTTTAAGCTGACTCTATTGATCTTTAGACTGGATGACACTAAAGATCAGGGCACTTTTAGTGGAAATTCTGGATCTCCAAAACTAGAACTGATAGGGGAAGACGGGCATCATTTTCAGAATATCCATTGCAAATATACTCAAACATGATTCCAACTTTTAAGCCTCCATAATAAAAGTTCCCCAATGTAATATATTCGCAGGAGCTTACTTGCTCACCCCAAGTGATCTGGAAACTTCTTTTAGGACTAGTAGGTTGAGCTAGGCTGGAAGCTGCTAGCTATCAATCGACTAGGACAGTTTGGATCCACTTAAATTATCCTCATGTACTTCCACTATTCAGGGCTTTACTCCTAGTGCTGTCAGGCCTTCCCCCCGTCCTAAATGGCTCTGGCCCACTTATCCTTTTTTAAACTTAGGATAACGAGCCATTGAAAATGTCTCTGGACCGTAGCCGGCATAAGTCCAGGGCTGCACCACTGGGTTACATAATTAACCCCTTAAGCCGAACACCTGAAAAGTAGTTAAGGACCAGAAATTTTTTTTCGTTTTCGCCTCCTTGCGTTTCAACAGTTGTAACTTTTTTATTTTTTCAATGACGCAGTTTTATGAGGCCTCGTTTTATTCGAGATAAGTTGTACTTTATGGGGGAATAGTTTAATTTCACTTATAAATAATTGCAGAATTAAAAAAAATATATATATAATTTTTTATTTGTTTTTTTACTATTTTTTTTACACCATTCACATTTCACACTTAATAACTTGTTAGATTGATTCTACAGGTTATTACGTTCGTGTGGAGACCTAATATGTGGAGGTTTTTTATGCGTGTAATGTATGCACAATTATCTTTTATTAAATATTTATTTTTATTTTATTATTTATTTTATTATTTATTTATTTTTACACTTTTTATGTTTTTGACTTTTTTTTTTAAATCCCATGAAGGGAGAACTGTTTTACTTTTTTTTTTCCCGCTTAGTAATGCATTAGCATATTCATATATGCTAATACATTGTAATCTGTGTCAGTTTGACACAGGCAGTGATCAGGACAGCACACAGTCTGCCCGGCTCATTGGCGTGGTACACAGACAGCCCTGGGGCTACGGTGAGTCCCCAGGACTGACTGTGCAGCCGTTTCCCTGGCTCTGTCGGGTCACAGGGTGTTCCGATCACCCAACAGAGCAGGGAAACCCTTTGATTGCGCTGTGGTGCCGATCCACGGCAATCAAGGGGTTAAAGCACCAAGGAGCGGAAGGCTCCCCGGAGCTCGCAGGAGCTGCGCTCGGATTAGGGCTGAGTAGTACAGCCCCGATCTCAGTGCTGCTGCGGCACCCGGAGCAGCAAACTCCGATGTCTGCAGCAATGTCGAAAGACGTCGCTGCAGTCGAATGACCTGAAATGCCCGCCACCAAAAGAAGGTTGGGCGGTTGTTAGGGGACAACTCAACAGACTGGAATTGGATAAAATCCCAAATACGGGGTCTTTTATACCCTCTGGCCCTACCTTCGTTGCCTAGGTAACCACCCTTGCTTCAGGCTACTTGGTACATTAACTCTTGGTATACAGGATCAGCAACATGACATCACTTCCTGCTGTGTCTTATCAGCATTTTTATACACATCATCTTCACACAATAGTTATATAGCACATTTTCACGAGTGCTCCTGCGACCCTTACTCCAACCCCTGGCTATTCCAATGAACCCATTGAACCATTTAGCCACGGATTTCATTACTGACCTTCCATCCTCCTCAAGCAATACTGTCATGTGGGTGGTCACTGACCATTTTTCTAAAATGTTGTACTTCACCCTGTTGCCTGGTCTGTCCTCTGCTCTCTGCCTCGCCAGTTTCTTCCTTCAGTACATCTTCTGACTGCACGGACTGTCCCAACATATTGTCTTGGATTGGAGGTTCCAGTTCGTGTAGAAATTCTGGCCCTTTGTTCCCAGCTGCAAATTAAGCTGGAATTCTCCTCAGCTTCTCCCCCTCAGACAAATGGGCAAGTAGAGAGGGTCAACCAAGTCCTGGGCAACTATCTACGACATTTTATCTCTGCTCATCAAGCTGACTGGTCCAGTCTGCTGCTTTGGGCGGAGTTCTCTTATAACTCCCTGGAGTTGGAGTCTACTGGTGTCCCTCCATTCTTTATTGGGTAGGGACAACATCCCCGCCCACTATTCCCTCTGTCCTCGCCTTCTCATGTTCCTGCTGTGGATAACCTGGTTCGTGGTATTGTGGTCATCTGGGAAGACACTCTCATGTCTCTGCAATGGTCATCTTCCCAAATGTAGGCTTGAGCAGATAAGAAGAGGAGTAGTGTTGATTGAAGCGTTCGAGAAAAGTTACGTTTGTGTCGAACATCTTGATTTTTTTCGAACTCAAACCAAACCGAATGTTTTACTGTTCGTTTGAGTAAATGTTCGAGTTCGATATGGCATTCGAGACGCCATTTTAATTTTACGTTTTCAGCACCTTTCTGTACTTTTGGTGGCCATCCAATCACCTTTTTGCACTTTTGGTGGCCATCCAATCAGTGCAGAGCTGAGGTGTAGGGCTCTCATTGGTTGCTAAAATCACATGACCATGTTATTTTCAGCTCACTCTCTGTACTGTACAGATAGCATTTTTCTCTCCATAGACATCAATAGTTAGGGAGTTTGGTATTGCTGGCTGCATCTTTCCCACATCCAGAAGCTGTTATTTGGTGACATTTGCAGGCTCATATAATGCCTAACTTTCATGTACATGGATATATATTATACAGAGGGCTTGGATTTGCTAAATCATATTCAGTGCCCAAATGTTCTGTTTTTGCAGTATTGGGAGTGAAATAATTGTATAACACACACCATCGTCTAATTTTCCTATACAAATAAATAAATTCTAAATAGTGGTTGGTTTGTGAAAATTATTCTGAGTGGAGAAAAGTTAATTTTTGGCAGTTTTGGGGGTGAAATACCTTTCAAATATAGCGAGTATTATTGTCATACAGATCTATATCCAGGAAATAGAGTTCTTTCTGTTGCTAAATCTTACTCAACGTCAAAAAGTATAATTTTTGCCAGATTTTAAGTCCACGTAACACTTAGATATACCAGTGCGTTATTGTGATCCACATATATTTTATTAGATATATTTTGTGCCATGCGCAGAGCTATAATATTTTGCTTTTGAACATGGTGAGAACTAGAGGTCTAAGTGAGCAAGGAGGGCCATGGGAAGTGGAGATAGAGGTATGAGACAAGGCACTCCTTACAGTGCTCCAGACTACACACAAGCGAGCACATCATCAGTCGCAGGACCGTCAGGCCTGTCATCGCTTGCTCCCATGTTCCCCATTGGCATGTTCCCCATTGGGGGGGGGACATGTTCTCCATGTTCCACATTGGTATGTTATTTCTGCCACCAATGGTACTGATGTATAATCAAGTCCAGCCTGCAGCGGCGTAAGTTCAAGTTCTTGGGCCCTGGTGCAAAAAGTGAAATGGGACCCCCTGGGGCTGCCATCAGTCATCTATTAACCATTTCAGGGCCCCATACAGCCAAATCAAATGGGGCTGCCACCCATTACTAGTTCCTATTTTTTAACATATCATTGGGCCCTTTTTTGATTAGGGCCCCTGACAGGAGTACTGCCCATACTGCCCTATTGACACCCCTCCCAGTTACCATGTGCCATTTTCAATACCGGTGTATTCTTACGTGTCAAAGGGGCTTTTGGGCCCCCTCAGGATGCGGGGCCCTGTAGCAGCTGCTACCGCTGCACCTCCTATAGCTACGCCCCTGCTTGTAAGCTGTCCTCATCTTTTCAGTTCGCCATTGAAAGGAATGAAGTATTTAGCCTCTCAGTTCTTCTGTAAATTCTTAGAGCCAAATGTTCTTCACAAAGTTACCCCCGTATCCATTACTTTATGGATGGTAATTCCCAGCTTCTCCCCCCCCACCTTTATGTATAAAAAATTATCCCGAACATCTTCCCCCACAGAATTTAATAGGGTTCGAGTTTGAGTCCGAATTGAACCTCGAACTGAACACCACTACGACAACATCCTGGGCCACAAGTTGTTCTGGGTTTCCTCCAGGCCCAAAATAAGAGGGGTCCAAAGGGGGGAGAGTACTGTCATGGGTGTTCCTGCGACCCTTGCCCCAGGTCGCATGCTCACCTGTTGTGAGCAGCGTTGCGACCAGCATGTCGGGCCATGGGCACACTCGCAGCTCCGTCCCGGCGTCCGGCTACTCACCTTCCCGATATCTCTGCTTCCCGGCGCATGCATCATCACTCCCTAGGGCGCACGCGCTGGCTCTGTTAAATTTAAAGGGCCAGCACACCGGTGATTTGTGACCACCGGACACTGACCCTATTTAACCATGCCCCTTCCTGCCATTCCTTGATAGGGCCTTGTAGTCTAGAGAGAAAGCGTTTTCAGTGTGTTCCATTGCTATTCCGTGTACTGCACCTGTTGCCTCCGTCCCTTGACCACGAACCTTAGTCGCCTGTCCTGACCTTCCTGCCTATCTCCGACTATGAGCCTGCCTAGTGATTCTGTACCACGCTACACCTCGGCCACCACTGCAGGCAAGTCGTGCCATGGGTAGCGACCTGGTGGTTCCTTTGCCGCAGCAAGTCTAACTCTCTTTGTGGCGGGCTTTGGTGAAAACCAGCGGCCCCTTAGACTCCGCTCCCTGGTGCAGCTTACACCATCGCCTGCAGTGGTATGGCGGATCCACTACTCCAGCCGTTACACACATAACAAATAATGGCTTCCATAATGAATAGCATCAGATCAAATTAGGAATGTACACTCTGTTACACTATACTTATCTAGTGTCAAATCAATGTGTGAAGAAGAAAATACAGAGATGGGAGAGCTGTCACCTCAGAGGAGTTGATACGGTCTCTACATGAGGCTTAGATTGCGTATCGTGAACACTATTTTTGTAAAATTTCTTAACATTTCGAGGAAGTAACTTACACACACCCCTTCCACATATTGCCCAATACAGAGAGGAGGTCGGTAGCTCCTTGTGCCACTTTCTGAGATCTCGCAGTAAGGAACCGACAAGTAAGTGATTATTCAATGTCATTTTATGTCTTAGCTCAAAGAATGATATTCAGCAGCTGCTCTCCTCTTCTCTTGTTTTGTAGCTATTGTTTTAATTTGACATTTTTTGGGGACAGAGGAGTTTTCTGAGGTACAGACCCTCTGCAGGGAAGGAAGGAGGAACTGCAGCTGCTAGACCATAAAGAGATCTACTAACATCTTGTATATTCTTCCATCTTCATCTGATGCCGTTGGAGGACGCAGCAGCCTCTACTTTCCTTTATATGCAGTCTCTGGGCATTTTATTTAATGAAAACCAATGGGGGTATTAAATTGAAGAGAAGAGGAATTCAGTAAAGTCTGGTTCATGTGAGCTGGATCTATATAAGTGGACGGTCGTCAGTAATATGAGCCCAACGTCTCTATGTTAGATATGATCAGAGAAGGGCGACAAGAGCAGGGACGTCTCTGGAAACTTGCAGGAGGTGACACAGCTTCCTAGTTTCTCACTATTTTTGTATTTCTTTGTCTCTATCAAAATTAAGAGAAGAGAAGCGATCGGGAGCTCGTGTGATGTATTAATATTATTTGGGCAAAGATGAAGAATTCTCATATTTATTGTGATGTATTCAGGAAAATCACAGAAGGCTTCATAGTGCACAACTCTAATGGTAATAATGTCTGAAAAACAACTAGACTGCCGGTTATTTAGTATTAAAATACATTCTCCAACACAGAAAATGCAGCAGCATCAGGATTGGTGCAGAAAGAGCTGTCGAGGGTGTTGGACGTGCACCAGATTTTGGCCAAAGACCTTTTAAAAGTATGTCAGACAGGGGCTAAGGCATTATTTGTCACAAAGCACCTCAGAAAGCTGGTGCAGCCCGGTCATACAGGTCGTACCAAGATTCTAAACCTCTGTGGGACCTTTAAGGACGGTTTTGCGCTCTGTATTGTGCTGTTGAAATGTTGCATTTGCAAATGTGTAATTTCAACAGTGCAAATGATGGCCAATAGCCCTGAGGCAGGTTTCTGCCTTCATTCCTAACTCTTTTACAGCGTGTATTTGCCTGAAAGAATTGACAATTCTTATCAGAATTGTGGTAAATTACAATTATAAAATATGCAGCGTGTGATCGACCCCACAGATTTTACATTAAAGTATCAAACATTGTTTCGGGAGTATTTTGACAAGTACTTCAGCAAAATTACGGCCACAATATGCACAAAACTACGTCCCAAAAGGTGTCATGTGAAAACCTCCCTAACACCTGCTACAGCTATAGTTATGCCTGTGCTACCAGTTAATAAATATCAGGGAAATGCTAGATATAGACAAAAAGGAGGGGCCTCCACATGTGGGAGGAGCCTAAAGTAGGGAATGTACAGAAATGGTGTATTTCAACTATGATATCAGATGCTCTATGTAGATGTCACTGCTGATAAAAGTCACTATTATCACTATATCACTAGTCACTATTATCTTTTTATCCCTCAGATCTGGCAGGTGATGTGTCCATGACTAAGTCTGGATGTTCTCAGTCACTGACAGACAGTAGATAATGGCCGGTGTAAAGGAGATGTTTCTTCTCATCATCTTCCAAGGTAACATCAGCTCAGTCTTCAGATGTAACCAGATAGAAGGCAACATTGTAACTGCAGCCTCATGTTGTGTCATTGTCTTCAGGCTTCTATCTGGGATCTGGAGGTCAGGAGTGGACGTTCCCTCCTGAAATTACTGCTCTGATCGGCTCCTGTGTGGAGATCCCTTGTACATATAATCCTGCCGGGACCTCAGGAACGTCCAGCCCTGTATGGTACTTATACACATATAGTGCTGATCCAGAGATCCTGAACACCAAGGACTCATCCTCAGTAATGGAGGAATATAACGGTCGGACCTCGCTGGTGCCGGGAGATAACAGCTGTGCCCTGCGGATAGACCCTGTGAGAGAAGAAGATGCAGGATACTATTATCCAGGGATCGCAGAAGATAGAACAATAAATGCACTGAATAAACAACATAGTTATGTCCGTCTCTCTGTCACAGGTAAATATTCCAATAATGACAATTGTAGAAAATTATTTACACTTGTTTGTAAGAAACAGAAAACAGACGAACCCTGTGTAGTCAGATCCTGCACCAAATCCTCCATCTGCCCCTGCTTCTCGCTCACCTTCTGGATGTAAGTGAGATCTCGGGGTATAATTGGTGGATATTCTCTGTGTTATGGGCAGCAGGGGCTCAGAGGTTAGTAATGTAGTTTTAGGTTCCTGGTATCAAATCTGACCAAGGATAAAATATGCCAGGACTTTGTGGTTATTCTGGTCTTTGCTTTGGTTCCCTCCACACTCCAAAAAGAAATACTGATAAGTTAACTGCAAATTTTGGATGTGAGCCCCAATGGGGAGAGTAAGTGACAATAATCTCTGTAACGCACTGCGGAATATGTTGGCGCTATATAAATGAAGGCAATAAATAAGTCAATATTTCCAGACTTTGATGTAACATTTTCTGATACAATCTTTCAGATTCTCCAGGAAATATTGATCTTATGTACCTGATAATATAAGGGAAGGAGCCACCATCATACGCTGTATAGCAGAACACACCTGCCGCTCCAGTCCTCCTTCTCTACAATGGAACAAGCCTGGTCAGGTTAATAGGAAATCAGTGGATATTTCTGGAGGATTCTGGAGAGAAGAATCAGAACTGACTTATATCCCTTCCTATGAGGATGATGGGAGTCCTGTTCAGTGCACGGCTACGTATCCTAATGGACAAAAAGCTGAGAGATCAGGAAAACTGAACATCATCTGTAAGTATTATGTAGGGCTAAATGCAATGTTACTAACCCCTTGGAGTGGTTGTCTCACTACATTGATTCATCTGACCTCAGTCCTGTTTTCTTGGTTTCATTTTGAATTCAGGGGCGTGTTTACTGGCTTCCACTAGGCTGCAGTAGAAGCCAGGTCTGTAGCTATAGCAACCAGTGCTGGCACCCTATCAGGAGAGATTGAACAGATCTGTAGCTATAGCAACCAGCGTTGGCAGCCTATCAGGAGGGATTGAACAGGTCTGTAGTTATAGCAACCAGTGCTGGCAGCCTATCAGGAGAGATTGAATAGTTCTGTAGCTATAGCGACCTGAGGAGCTGATGCAGCCCATACAAGAGGGGATATCTAGGAATAGGTAGGACACTGTTAATGGACACATATTGCAAAGTGACTTGTTTTTGCAAGATCTTTTAACATAAAAAGCAGCAATCCCTGTAGTGAGACAACCCCTTTAACAGCACAGCTATATTGAGCTCACGAGATGTGATTTCCATATGTATTATGATGCAGATTCCATATTGGAATAAACGTGAAAACTATGGGGGACATGTATGTATGAGGTTGTGCCAGAAGTCTGGCATCTTTTCAGCCCAAAGACTAGCGCAGCCCCGTTCGCTTTATTTTTAATCAGGCGCACTGCAGTATCAGGCGCATTACAGAGCACCCAAGGCACTTTGTAATGTGCCAGAGATTATGCGGTGGCAGGAGGTAGGGCACAAGACAACTGTATGATACTACACATTTATGGCTTCAGTACGGCAAATCCAGGTACATTACTGCTGGAACAGGTAGAGCACTAAGTGGTTTACCTGAGCCAGAAGTGTCGCTTTGTAGCCAGAAAGTGCTAAATCTATGACCCGCAGTAGAACAGGTTCATAGATTCAGGCACATTCTACACTAATAATGCGCGCAAAACTAATGGTGCCTGGGCGCCAAAAATCGTTCATGTCACCCCATATGTATTGCACCTCACACTGAATAAGAATATCTTCTGTAATTCACACTTTCAGCTTCAGTTTGTATGTTTTTCTGATGTGGATTTAAGAACCACAAGTGACAGGAAACTTTTTCAAGCATTTTCCATAGATATTTGGAATGGTTCATGGGTTTCCTTGAATGAGGCCAATCTGCATCTCGAAGCATGGCAAAATCCTCAAAATGGGAAATACAGGGAGGAAATCCAAGATTATTCCTCAGATCTCTGCCGTATATCACACTCTGTGTTGAACACATGCTAAGGTGGCAGCGACTTCTTTTTTCTCCACATTCCAAGAACTACAAGGGCCGGTTCACACGGCTTATTCAAGCCGTAATTGCGGGACGGATTTCACCCTCAATTACGGCTTGAGTAAGGGGCGGGACGGGGGCGCAGCTCCCCGGCCCCATAGACATGCATTATTCACGGCGCGTATCCCGCATGTCCCTTTCTCCCCGCCCGGCGTATTCACCGAGCGGGGAGGAGAGACGGAATCCATAGTTCTCTATGAGAACTGTGGATTACCGTAGGTACTGGGACGGATTCCAGCCATATTGCAGCGCAGTATGGAGCGCAATACGGCTGGAATCCGTGCCCAAAATAAGCCATGTGAACGAGGCCTTACTGTTACATTGTTTCTTTTAGTAGAACCAAATCAGAGCTTGATGTTTGTGGGGGAATTCATATTTTTTAGTGGCGCTATTCTGGAGGGAAGATATTGCATTAAGTAACTTTGGTTAATTTTCCATTGGGTTTGATGTAAGAAAAGAGTCATTCCACTGTGTGTTTTGATTCTACAGCTTTCATTGTAAAAATCAAATAACTTTATTCTGTGGACTAGTGTTGATCAAACTGTTCTAGAAAAGTTAAGTTTTAGTAGAACGTCTTGAATTTTTAGAACACGAACCGAACATTTTACTGTTCGTTCCAGTAAAGTTCTAGTTCTAGTTCTAGACGCCATTGTCAACTTCATTTTCAGCGGCTTTCTACACTTTTGGTGGCCGTCCAATCACCTTTCTGCACATTTGTCGCCATCCAATCACTTTTCTGCACATTTGTCGCCATCCAATCACCTTTCTGCACTTTTGTCGCCATCCAATCACCTTTCTGCACATTTGTCGCCATCCAATCACATTTCTGCACTTTTGGCTCCATCCAATCACCTTTCTGCACATTTGTCGCCATCCAATCACATTTCTGCACTTTTGGCTCCATCCAATCACCTTTCTGCACTTTTGGCGCCAAATACATGGATATATATTATACAAAGTGCTTGGATTTGCTAAATCATACTCAGTGCCCAAAAGTTCAGTTTTTGCAGTTTTGGGGGTTCAGTAATTGTATAACACACCGTCTCCAAATCTCCTGTGTGGCAAGAGGGCTTTTGGGCCCCCTCAGGATGCAGGGTCCCATAGCAGCTGCTGCCGCTGCACCTCCTATAGCTACGCCCCTGCTTGCAAGCTGTCCTCATCTTTTCAGTTAGCCATTGAAAGGAATGAAGTATTTTAGCCTCTCTATTTTTTTCTGTCACTCTTAGGCCCTGTTCACACGGCTTATTCTGGGACGTAATTCAGTCCGTAATTACGCGCCGAAGTGCGCCAATTACGGGCTGAATCCGTCCCAGTAACTACGGTAATGCACAGTTCTCATAGAGAACTATGCATTACGTCTCCTCTCCCTGCTCGGCGAATACTGTTATGGATGGTAATTCCAGCTTCTCCTCACCTGTATAGGTATAAAAATTAACCCGAACATCTTTTCCCATTGACTTTAATTAATAGAACTTCGAACCGAACTCACAAAAGTTTGAGGTTCTAATCGAACTAGAACCTTCTACTGTTCGCTCATCTCTGTTCTGGGGGGGAAAATATTTCATTGAGTAACTTTGGTTCATTTTCCATTGGGTTTGATGTAAGAAAAGAGTTATTTTGATTTTACAGCTTTCATTGTACAGATCAGATAACCTTATTCTGTAGAGCAGTATGATTATGGCTACAAAATTATATATTTGGTTTCATGTTTTGCTACATTTGCTAAAGAAAAGCCCTTTTTTATATTTATTTTTATGTCACCTTAACCTGAGAGCCTTGACTATATTTTTACTTGATGGAGCTGTATGAGGGCTTGTTTGCAGGGTGAGTTTTTGTTTCCCTCCCTACTATTTTGGGGTACACACTGAATGACTTAATTAATTGTTATTTCTTTCTTTGGGGATGGGAGGTGGACTTAAAAACAGTAGCTCTGGCCAGTTTCAGACTACAGTGCTTGGACCCACCAACGGAGGTGTTTCTTGTGGATCACTAGTGCCCAGGTTCACACCAAGGACTTTCCCTGTTCCTTTACTTATCAATAATCATATAAAATATTGTATAAATTAAAAGACCCTTTAAGGTCCCTTACTTAACCCTTTTCAAACTAGACTAATCCCTACCTATCACAAATTGGGGTACCTGCCCCGAAAAGGGTGATCCCGAGAGGAACCTACCCATTCTACATATCCACCTACTATTCCCTCATCTAGTGTAGAAGATAGCATACAATGAATTTCTATGGATGAAAAAAAAAATCAAATATAACAAATAAGTAAGAGTTAGGTTAAGGACCTCCTAGTATACCAAGGTAAATATAGCTACCACCTAGAAGTCATCAGATTAAAAAGTCACCAGAAAAGTTATCAAAGATGTTACCAATGATCACAACTAGTAGTCCTTTGCATTGAATCCACAAAGATCCTCAGAGATACAAAATGTTTCCTCCTTTAATGTACAGGGGGACAGGGACAAAAACTGTTTGTTCCAAATAACTAATATTAAAATAACATAAAAGTTACTAATAGAAACAACATGAGCATATACAGAACTGTGTGATATACGGCATAGACTTAATATTTGGATACTTACAGTTGAAACCAGAAGTTTCCATCCACTATATAAAAAGAGACATGTTTTCTACAATATATGAAAAAACGTTGAGATTCTTGGTTTGCATGTTTTTGGCCAAAAAATGCTCAAGCCATCCCCGGCTTACAACGGGATCTCAGTTGGGTGGTCCTACTCTATATTATCTCTCACCTGGGTCAACTTCAGACCTCTCACTGTGCCAAACGGCCTCCAAAATGCAGAGAGAAAAATAAAAAAAACACCAACCTTTCAAAGCATAGTGCATTGATATAACAGCCTGTGGAGGTGGGCATGGTGCAGGAAACCAAGATGGAGGTATCTACTCCTCCTTATATAGTTTAAAAGCAATATGTGCCAAATACAACATATAGTTCTGCACAGAAAAACATTTCTGAAAAAAACACTGCGAACCTGTCCACTGGGTGCCAACTGAGCTTGGCTGTCGCAGGCATCACATATACGTATTACCAGCTCACAAACTAGTCATATACCATGTGGAACAACCAATCATGCATAATTAGGGGGCTAAAGATATTTCCTTATGTTTTTTTACGCCCTTTTTTGACAAGTATGCTGTGATGCCACTGTATTGGACTCATTGTGCATATTGTATTATGTAGCGCGGTACAGCCCGTTGCCCTAGTGGGCATCCCAGGTTACACAGTTGTTTTTTTCAGATAAATCTGTGTTTATTTGCATTCATGCGCCAGCACAACTGTAAGGAGATACGTTGTATGTTGGCATGTATTGATGTGCTTTAATTTAATAGGGTAGGTCAATGGTATGCCTCACTATCATGGTGGTTCCATCTGTCTGCACCACGCCCACCTCCGCAGGCTGTTATATCAATGCACTACGCTTTGAAAGGTTGGTGCTTTTTTAATTTTTCTCTCTGCATTTTGGAGGCCGTTTGGCACAGTGAGAGGTCTGAAGTTGACCCAGGTGAGAGATAATATAGAGTAGGACCACCCAACTGAGATCCCGTTGTAAGCCGGGGGTCATTTGAGCATTTTTTGGCCAAAAACATGCAAACCAAGAATCTCAAAGTTTTTTCATATATTGTAGATAGCATAAAATGCTCCTTTGGAGATTTCCATGTGTTTTTTCCATCTTCATGTTTTGTCACTAACTGACAGGAAATCAGAATAAACCTTCCCCGTTTTAGGTCAATTCGGAACCAAAATTATTTATATTTGCTAAATGCCAGAATAAAGCAGGAACAATTTCATGCACAAGTGCATGGACACACTTTCCTTCCAACTCACATTACAAAAAAAAAACATGACAAAACATGTGCCCCCGCCCTAACAGGTATAGGAATAATGTAACAAACAACTAAGTGCTGATATGTGAACCCAAACCAGACCCCTAAATTCATTCAGATCCGTAACCCGATGCCAAAATGACCAGACACATTATCAGGACAGCTTTAAAGATCACCTCTTCTGACTTTTCTAGATGCAGCAACTGGAGTCCACATCACAGTGAAGGATGAAGGTGAATTCCTTGCACTGACCTGTGATTTCCTCAGCAGCCGGCCCAATGTCACTCACTACACCTGGATGAAGGATGGGTCTATATTACACAATGAGACCGGGAAGACTCTGACCATAGACACCAATGAGGACGGGCAGTATTCATGTATCGCTCACAACACTGCTGGGAGCTCCTCCTCGGAAGAGATCCACCTGAAACGTTAGTGATGATGGGAGTTATAGTCCTCCATAGTCCTTCTGATTGGGCCAATGTTTTCTGATACTATATCTAAAAGATAAAAATTATGTCAGAAAAACTAGATACAGATAAATTAAATCCTTCCATATAAGGATCAGGAGGAGCTGCTGAGGATCGGGGGCAGTCAGGGGCGTACACGGTGCTAGAATCTTCCAGAATCAGGATATAAAAGGCTGGCAAGAATAGAGCAACGTAGGGAGGCAGGATCACACCGCTCACAGGGGCTGTTTTTAGTCTGCAGCCATGGTGGCACATACAGAAGTAGCAAAGGTATCTTGGCAAAGATAGCTTACTGCAGTGAGAAATCTCAGAACACATTGAAAAGAACTGAAACACGTAAAGAGGTTTTGCCACGATGTAATGTTGATGTGGGATCCTCCAAAATGGCTATTTAATCACTTTTCTAAATATATGTGATTAAAAAAATTGCAGTCTGAAAGAGCTACAGGCTGCCTTACCTGCCCTTAGTAACTTAAAAGCTTCTATTAGATATGACCTGACAAGAGCTGCTGGCCGGGCTTGCTGATGAGAGGGAGCTGAAGAAGCTTTCAAGGGACTGGGGAAAAATATGTTGTCTTTTGTATACAGAATCCACTGGTTGTAATGTGATTATCTGAGTAGATCCCTGCTTTATCTGATGACAGGGAACATGAAGAAGCTTTCAAGAGGCTATAGAAGCTTTCATAAGGCTGTGGAGAAAGGTGTTGTCTTTTGTATACAGAATCCACTAGTTGTAGTTTTATTATTTGAGTGAACATTTCACACGATCCCTTATGCAGGCTCTGTGCTCTAGCAGTCTGTCTCTCTCTCTTAGCTCAGCGTGGCTTGTTTACATTTGCTTCTTAGCAGATAAGGCACGTCCTGGAAAAACCCCTTTAAGATAATGTTTTAATCAACACTATTTGCAATGAAATCTGATGAGATTGTTCATGTAATAATTGTGTTTTCTCTGCTTTCTTCCAGGTGATGCCGTGGATTTACCTTTGATTCTGCGGACGGCGGCTGGAGTCTTCTTCCTGCTTGTGATTCTGACCATGTACATTGTTTGCTTAAGGTAATTAGGAAAAGATGATGAGAGTCAGAGACAACATTTATCTATCTCCTATCTATCTATCTATCTATCTATCTATCTATCTATCTATCTATCTATCTATCTATCTATCTGTCTGTCTGTCTGTCTGTCTGTCTGTCTGTCTGTCTATCTATCTATCTGTCTGTCTGTCTGTCTGTCTATCTCATTCACTATCTATCTATCTATCTATCTATCTATCTATCTATCTATCTATCTATCTATCTATCTGTCTGTCTGTCTGTCTGTCTGTCTGTCTGTCTATCTCATTCACTATCTATCTATCTAACTATCTATCTATCTATCTATCTATCTATCATCTATTACTATCTAAACTATCTATCATCTATCTCATTATCTACTAAACTATCCCATCTATCTATCTATCTATCTATCTATCTATCTATCTATCTATCTATCTATCTATCTGTCTGTCTGTCTGTCTGTCTGTCTGTCTGTCTGTCTATCTCATATCTATCTATCTATCTATCTATCCCATATCTATCTATCTATCTATCTATCTTCAGGTGGCGTGATATACTTTGATCTGCGATCGGCGGCTGTGAGTCTTCTTCTGCTCTGTGATTCTGACCATGTCATTGTTCTGTAGTAATTAGAAAGTGATAGAGTCAAGACACATTTATCTACTCTATCTACCTACCTATCTATCTATCTATCTATCTATCTATCTATCTATCTATCTATCTATCTGTCTGTCTGTCTGTCTGTCTGTCTGTCTGTCTGTCTAGTCGTCTATCTATCTATATATCTATCATCTATCTATCTATCTATCATCTATCTATCTAATCTCTATCTATCCTATTTCTATCTATCTATCTATCTATCTATCTATCTATCTATCTATCTATCTATCTATCATCTATCTATCTAATCTCTATCTATCTGTCCTGTCTGTCTATTCTTCACTATCTATCTATCTATCTATCTGTCTATCTATCTGTCTGTCTATCTATCTATCGGTCTATCTATCTATCTATCTATCTATCTATCTGTCTGTCTGTCTGTCTATCTCATTCACTATCTATCTATCTATCTATCTATCTATCTATCTATCTATCTATCTATCTATCTATCTATCTGTCTGTCTGTCTCATTATCTATCTATCTATCTATCTATCTATCTATCTATCTATCTATCTCATTATCTATCTATCTTTCTGTCCATCTGTCTATCTACCTATTGTCTATCTTTTATCATATGCATCTTTAAAGAATTATTGGTATTGATACAGTTATTTTTGATACAATGAATCTTCAATTCTACAACAACAAGTCACAGTCATATTATTTTGAATCTGCTACTGATTTGATTATTTTGACATTTTCACAGAGAAATCTCCAAGATTAATTCCCCAAACCCCAAAAAAACCCTCCACCCGCCCCTGGCAATCTTCCACTGTGGCGGGTTTGTAGGGAGTCCTCCTCCCCCGTTTTACCATAGAAGACTCAGGGCTTGTCCCCACGGCAGGTTTTTCAGTTGGTTTTACAGACGGTTTTTCGGTTTTTGAAAGGTTTGAACCGGGTTTTCAAACTTTTCATGGACTTATGAAAATCCGTGTTTTATTTTCACAGGGCGTTTTTTAGACACCCCAATGGTCGGAAAAAAACTAGAAATTTTTCATTCTTCTGCCCGTTTTTGGGGGACGAGGAACAGGTCAATGAAAAGGGGGGCTTTTTTCCCCCAAAAAACAGAGAAAATCCGTGCCGTGGGGACGTGCCCTAAGGGTAACCTGTGTGATTGGGGGCGGCCGAGGTTTTTTGGTGTGCGTTTTTAGCCAAAAAAAAGTGGGCCTAGTTACAGATGAATAAACAGTCGTTTGGGAAAATCTGTTGCTGCTGTGGGGACCCGGGACTTTTTTTAAAGCGCCGTTCAAGGGGAAAAGAGCCCAATTGAACGACGCGCCCATTTTTTGAAAGTGTCTGACAAAGTGTGGTGTAAAACTGTGGTAAATATAAAACCAAAGTATACGTAGAGGCGAGACAATTTTTTTTGCAGAAACTTTTTTGAACTTTTGGCACAGAAATATATCTCACAACGGGACACATTGATAAAGTGCTGTGAAAAAACTTTATTATGTGACTAAGCTTTTTGATTATGAGAAAAATGACTGTTTGGGGTGGCGCCCTTTTCTAAACCCCCCCCAATTTCCTAATTTTTTTTCCATGGTGTTAGCAATGACAAAACTGTATGAGGTTCCTGCAGTTTTCTAAAACTTTATTTTTTTTTTTCTTTCGATTACAAATGTGGGGAGATAGAACATCTAGAGAAATTTAATCAAACAATATCCTGTTATCACATTTTTAACGAAAACAATGGATCAGGAAGGTTAAGTCCCAAAAGTTGTACTGCTGTTCCAGGGCGTGTCCTATACAAAATCATAAGCATATCCCTTGAAGTGTTCTGGACCGGATCAAGAGCTCATTGGAAAATAAAGTATCCTTAGCCTGATTTATAAAGAATAAAAATTACTTTATTTTGACTCCTTAAAATCCATAACCATTCATGCGGCAGCTGATGCGTTTCGGGTGTTCAAAAACCCTTATTCATAGCATGCCTATACACACAACTAACTTCTATTTCAAACACAAGTGTACAGGGGGAAGGAAAAAGAAAAAAGGAGCACATATAAAAACAAGAGTCTCCATACATGAATGTGAATATAAATATATGCATGCTTCAAATGATTAATAATGAATAAAAGTTTTTTTTTTCATTTAACCAAACAGATCTGGGAAATTCAAATAACTTTCAATTATTTCCCATTTTTTGTAGGGGAACCCCGTCTAAGATTACCTCCCCTTGAATTAACTTTAACACATTCAGTGCAAAAGAAAGAAAAATTCGAAACGTCTCCCTGGTGAATGGTAGAAAAATGTCCAGAAGCTCCTGAAATGTTGACATATATTTCAATATTTGTTATGTATGTAATTCCCCTTAAATGTACAGGCCCTGGATTAATGCGCCTTAAAAAAAATTTATTAATAAAAGGGGGAAAAAGGGTATGCCCAAAAGGTGTATTGCGCCACATTTTCCCCAACCCTTGGGGTTTAACTTAATGGGCCGTGTTTCTTTCAGCCCCTTACTATGTAACATATGTGCTTGTAACATGAAAAGGGACGCAATTACGGTAACCATAGCTCTCTAGAAAACTATGGATTAATCGTCCCTTCGCGTGTACAAAAACAATCCCAAAGCGCGACTCCCAAAACACATGGCGTATTGTACACAGAAAAGAAAAAACTAATAAAATAATTTGTTTATTTTTTTATTATTTCTTTTCTGTTACCAGTATTTAAGGTCATTTGTAAGATCTCCCTGATCCCTGGATCCCTGTACCTTTGGGTGAAACGTGTTGGTGTTAAATTGTATGGAGTTAAATTGTGTGTAATTTCTCTTGATAAGTTAATTTTACTGGTTATTTTTTTGCAGCTTGATTTTTTTATTTTATTTTTTTTATTTCCAAAATTTTTTTGTTTTTCTTTATTATCGTGTTATTTTCACTGGGTTGGGGTATTGTTTTTTTTTTTTTTTTTTAGGGTTTTTTTGGGTTTTGGGTGGAGGTTTTTTGGTTCGGGTTGCCCTTTTTTGGGTGGGGTTTCTCTGTGTAGGTTAGGGGGATAGTACTAGGGTTTATTTTTTAAATTTTTATTTAAAAAAAGTTTGTTTTATAGTGGGATTCGCTTTTTTTTGTCTTGATTTCTTTAGATTTGGTCAAATCCATTGTGTGTCATGTTTGTATCTCTTTTTTCCAAACCCGCCCCTGTATAGACTGTGGGGTTTTTCCCCTGAACTGGGGGCAGCTTGAGGTTTGGTGTTACCTCATTGTAATGGTTTCAGTTTGTGCTGTAATTGTCATGGGGTTAGTTGGTACTGCAACCGTAGAGCACCAGGTATTTGGATCCTCTGGGCCACTGTGAGCAAAGATGGTACAGCAGTAAACTTGATAGAAGGTATAATCCATGTAGGGTGGGCCCGGGACCCCCGCCCGGGTCGGGGACCCCCTGGCCCCGAACGAGCGGAAACGCCCCCCCGCAGACGGGCGGGGGAGCGCTCACCCCGGCCCGGCCCGGCCCTTCTACTTACCCCGGCCGCGCTCCTGTTGCGGTCTCCCCTCCCGGCGCGCGGTCCCCGAATCAAAGGTGGCCGCGCCGGCATGGAGATTTTAAAGGGCCAGTGTACGGAAATGGCTATTCCCGGGTTTTCATCCCCTTATTTAACCCTGCCCCTTCCGGGGGGCCTTGGGATCTGTATCCCATTTCAGCCTATTGGAAAGCGTTAAAGCCTTGCCCACTTCCCGTGTACCGTCCTTTAGTTCCGTTCCTCGACCACGCATTTTGCCGACTCCCCGACCTGTGCTTTTCCACGCCAGAACCTGTGCCGTCCCCCCGGGACCTTCTGCCTTCCCGTGGGTCTCCGGCCATAAAAAGATTCCGGGGGTTCCCCAACTTTTAAAGAAATTTATACCACTTTTCCTGCTGGTGCCCCCAAATAGTGGCTTTAACCAAGAAGAAACGCAAATCCTAAGCTCTGGCCACCAGCGGCAGAGGAAGCCTTCTCTAAGTTAAAATGTGCCTGCGCAGCCTCCTCGGTGGGGGCTGGGGCCATACTCTCCCAGAAAGGGCCCAAAGGCAAAACCCTCACTTACGGGTTCTTTTCTAAAAGTTTTTCCTCTGCTAAAAGGAACACTCTATCGGGCCCGGGAATTGGGGCCCATAAAGTGGCACGGAAGAATGGAGATATCTCTTGGGGGGGGCTCGTCACCCTGTCAGCACTATACCGCCAAAAAAATTTGCTGTACTCAAGCCAACGTTAATCCACGCCGGCTGTTGGTCTTTTCTTCCCCCCCGGTTTAATTTTTCATTCATTTTCGCCCTGCGGAAGAAATGTCAAGGGACGCCTCTCCCGTGTTCATTTTGAGGGGGTGAGTCCCCCCCCCCCCCTCCACGGCACATTTCCCCCAGAAGGCTCTCTCTGCCGCACCAGTAGATCTAAACGCTTCCCTCCCGGCAAGACTACTCCGCCCCTCTTCGGAAAAGATATTGTCAGGGGGTCATTGTCCCGTATGGCGGGGCCCCCGGAGTCGAGGCCCTGCCTCTCATCTCCCGATTCTACTGGGGCCGAGCCTAGCCCAGATGTTCGGGTTCGGGGAGGCCTGCCTTCCTGTCCCGGGGAACAAGTCTCCTCGTTCAAACGGCAGTTCCCCTGCCTTCCCCTATACCCAGCGTCCTTGGCCCCCATGTGGATGGATTTTATCAGGATCCCCCTCCTTCCCGGGAACACCGTGATCGGGTGGTTACTGACCGGGTTTTTTCAAGATGTCCCACTTTATTTTCCGGGCTACCCTCAGTCCCGCCTTGCCAGCTTTTTTTCTTATATTTTTCGGCTGCTGGGCCCCCCTCGGACATAGTGTGGCCATGGGGTTAAGGGGGGGTCCGTTATGGGCCCCCTGAAAACCAACTACAATAAAAAACTGGACTTTTTTCACTACCACCCCCGTCAAGGGGGCAGGTAGAGAAGTAAACCAGCCCCTGGGTTTGCTCCCTGCGCCCTTTGTTCCCCACGCCGGGGGGTAATTTGGGTCAGCTTGTTGCCCGGGGCCGAGTTTTCGATAACTCATTTGGGTCGGAGTTTCTGGTGATGCTCCTTTCTTTATTGTTTACGGGCACATCCCCGCCCACCCCTTCCCCTTTCTGTGCCCCTCGGGGGGTCCCTGTGTGGGAAAAGGGGCCAGGACCTGAAAGCTATCTGGAAACAATCAAAATTCATATCCTGGCCTCTGCCGCAACCAAAGGGTCAAGCCGACAAAAAGCAAGACCTCCGCCAAAACCTTTTCCCCAGGTGTAAAGGGGAGGTTGTCGGGAAATAATCGTTCAAGGTTCCCAGTATAAGCTGGGCCCCGGTTTCCCGGGTCCCCTTCGGGTCTCAAAGGCATTAACCCAGTAGTACAAAGCTCCCCTTCCCCCACTATTTAGGGTCAGAACTCCTTCCTGTCTCCCCGCTAAAACCGGTCATCCTTAACGTTTCCTTGGGTACTTTCTCCCCCACTCCTGAGGGCCGATACACCTGTCTTTACGGTAAAAGAAAAGATATGAAGCGTCAGAGGAAGCGGTTTTTTTCTTGACTGGAAGGGTTCGGGCCCGAGGTGAGGGAGGGAGCCCGAGAACAATATTTGGTCTGACATAATTCAGAGGTTCTCCCGGCCAAAGGAGGGGGAGGCCGAAGGGGGGGGGTAGTACGGGTGGGGACAGGGGTGGGCGCGCCACCCCACCGGCTGGCTCCCTCTTCTTACCCGGCCGGCTCTGTTGCGGTCTCGGTCCCGGCGCACGCGTCCCCCACTCTAAGGGCGCGCGCCCGGCTTCGGGTTTTAAGGGCCAGGGTTTCCGGTAATTGGCTATTGCGGGCACGTCTTATTTAAACCTGCCCCTTCCTGGGGCTTTTGGGATTTTTGCCATTCGCTATTGGAAAGCGTTAAAGCCTTGTTCTGACTTACCGTGCCGACCATTTGCTTCCGTTCCTCGCCCCCCATCTTGCCGCCTGCCCTGACCTGTCTGCCGGACCCCGAACCTGTGCCGTTGCCTGCCTTCTGCTGTCCCGACTACGAGCCCCCTGACGATTCGCACACGCTAACTCGGTGCCCCCGCAAACCCAAAATCAGTCAGGGGAGGACCCGGTGACTCCCACCGCAGCAAGTCCTCCCCCCTTTGGGGGCGGGCTTGGGGAGAAAACCGGGACCTATTGATTCCCTTCCCTGGCATGGCCTTTCCCATCGTTCGGTGGCCGGGTACTTCAAGTGGGTACTTTTACAACCCGCAATGGCCCTGGCACGCGAGTGCGACTCCGGAGGCTTCGGGGTATGACTTAGATACGAGAACTCCTGAGGTTGAAAAAGCAATGAACTAGCCCTATTTACGAGGTTTCTTTGTTACCTTCATTTTTGAGAAGCAATTTTAAAACTATTTAAAGAAACTGTGTTACTTTTTTGGGGTTGATAATTTGAAATTTTAAATGGTAATTCTATATCTAAAGTATGTAAGGGGTTAAAGGAAATTACGTTAACACTTACGTTTCTTTCCTTCCCCATTTAAAGGGGTTTTGCCACAATCTCATTTCATACCTCCTGTATCCAGCTCTTCAGCTGTGTGCTCAGAAGGGGGCGTGTGTGATTTGTTTAAATTGTATATCATGTGACTCACCAGGCCTTTCCACTCTGTAGTCAAAGAAAGGTCTGTTTATGTAAAGCATTGTGAGTAGCTCAGAGGTAAAGCTTGTGCCTCCAGGCACAAGGTCCTAGGTTCAAATCCTGCAGGAACCCAAAACCTGTGGATTTTTTTTTTCTTTATCAATGCACAGACCTCATTGAAGTCTCTTTTTTATTTATTTGCACTGTTTGACTAATTACTAAGGGGACAGAGGACGGGAGTAGAATGACAGCACCTGGGGTTTGAATACTCAGTAGCTGCTTGAGAAGAAAAGTGATGTCGGAGCATGTTTCGACCAGGACTGAGGAGCTCTCAGCTCTGGTCGTATCCCCTGGAGACGAGCTTAAACAATGGATCACTAAAGGAGCAACTAAAAAAAAAACAGTGCAGATTTTTAATAATAATTGTTGTTATAATGAATATATATATATATATATATATATATATATATATATATATATATTATATATATATAATTAAAAATATATAATTTTATTATATATTCCTACAATAATTTAAAAGGTGAAAATGTTTTGTTATTTAAATTTTCAAGCCTTCTCATGGCAACTTTACTTTGTGGTAAAAGTGAGATGTAGTGTGTACTTAACCAGACTGTGAACTAGGGCAAGTTGGTAGCCCGAAATGCATTTTTTTATTTTATATTTTTATCCTCTGCACATTTATAAATAAAGATTCTATCTTTTGCCACGGCTATTGCTGAATTATACCTTCTATCATGTTTATTGTATGCTGTCCTGAGACTGAGGATTTCGATACGAGCAACGGCGACAAGCAGTACTGCCACGGGCAAGTCCAGATGTAATGAGAGCTACAATCAAGGTGAGCTGCCTGGAATGTTTCGTTTATGGTACAGCACACCACACCAGGGAGTGGAGTCTGAGGGGCCCCCAGTCTCCACCAGAACCCGCTGCAAGGTATCACCGGGTCCGTGAAAGTTCAGACTATTACAACATAACATCATTTGTCCCATACACTGAACACTGTAGAAGAAAAAGAAATCCAAATGCAAAATTGCAGTTTTGTGTTCATTTCACGTCCCTTAGAAATTGGCATAAGAGTGATAAGCAAAGTCACATTTATCCAAATATGGTAGCAATAAATGTTACCCTTCAGCCTGCAAAAATGCCCCTCACTCAGCTCCATAGGTGGAAAAACATAAAATGTATCGGTTGCAGGAAATGGCGCTGCAGCGGCGCAAATGTAAAAAATAAAAAATGCTTGTATTTTTATTTAAAAACCCCAAACCATTTTAATGAAAACCCCAATTTTTGGGTCCGGAAAGTATCATTCTCAGAATACAGGTAACACATCATTTATACTGAGGAAAAGAATCTGAAAAAAAAAAACCCCCCGCAAACATGGGGGATTACGTTTTTTCACATTTTGAGCCCCTTATTTTGGGTTTCCCCGTATATTTTTGTTGTAAGGGAGGGTTGGGGAATAGGGTAGTAAAGGGCATACTCCTGTCAGGTGCCCTAAATCAAAAAGGGATCACTGAATATTTAAAAAACTGAACTGTAATGGGTGGGGCCCAAAACAGTTAATAGATGACGGGAGCCCTGATGTGGGAATGTTTTTTGGTCAGGACTCTGGCTAGGGGGGCAACAATGGGACAGAGTTGTTCGGAAGCCGCTGCTTGTTTTTTAGCTTTGTGCTTAGGGTCATTTTCTTGTTGGGGGAAGAACCCTTTGGCCCATTCTGAGGTCCGAGGTTGGGGAAAAATTTTCATCCCCGGAGTCTCTGTAATTGGCCGCTATCTTTCCTTCAAATTTCAACCCCTCGCCTGCCCTTTCCCCCTAGATGATGCTGCCACCCATGTTGTCCCCCTGCCCCCCGAGCATGATGCTGCCCCCACCATGTGTCCCTGCCCCCATACATGTGCTGCCACCCCATTGTCACTGTTGGGGTTGTATTGGGGCAGGTGATAAGCAGGCCCGGTTTTCCCCCACTTACAAATAACCCCAAAAAATCAATCTGTGTCTCATCAGAGCAGAGAATCTTATTCCTCATAGCTGGGGGCCTTATGGTTTTTTTTAAAACGTCTGCGCTTTCCTATGTCTTGCATGAGGGGAAGGGTTCCTCTGCAGCTTTCCTAGTCTTTTCATAGGGAGGCTTCCTCTCGGCTTTTCCTATGTCTTGCACGAGGGGAGGCTTCCGTCTGCGC
>JAODAL010045493.1:0-31885 GCA_025379985.1 Phyllomedusa bahiana
TTCCATTTCAAAAAGTAATGTAGGGATCTGTCCCCCTTTCCCTTTATCTTTCCATACCCAAAAGAGTAACCCGCCCCCAAAAGGCGGGCACCCCTTTCCCCGGGGGAAGACCCTGGAAAGTAGCAGGGGAAAAGGAAAGGGCGGACACAAAGGGAGAAATCACAGGCACTTTAAATGAAACACAGAAAAAGTTTAAAAAAACGCTGCCTCCAAACCAGGGGATTGAAATTTTTAAAATAGCCAAAAACCTCTTAAAGGGGGGTAACACACTTTCCCGACAAGGAATTTCAATTTGAAAGAGTTTTCTAGGAGGGCCCCACCGTACACTCTTAATTTGATCCCTGTACAATGATGAACCAAAAATGAGAACCCCACAATTTTTAAATTTTCAAATCCATACAATAAAGGGTTAAATACTATCTTACAAAAATGATTCACCCCTTTAAATTTTTGTAAATATTGTGTTTAACTTTTTATGGGACAAACCAAATGAGGGATAAGACACCAAAAAATAACTCAAAATAACAAACACTAGCCATCAATGAAAAAAACTGTTGAAAAAAAAGTGAGTTTCACCTGTAAAAGGGCAACAAAAGTTTAGTTTCAAACCCCAAAAGGAAAACAAAAGTGAGGACACCACTAAAAGAAAAATGGAAAAAAATTTTGCTCAAAGTGAAAATTTTTTTTTCCCAATTTTGCCCGCCTTAACCCTTGGGCCTGGAGGGTCACTAAGCTTCCAGGCTGCACCCTGGGAATTTCCCCTTCCCCCCTTTCCCTGACCCACATTTTACGGAGCTGGGGGGATGGAGAGAACCCAAGGGCCCTTCCCCCCTTCCTGTTTTTGGGGGCCCCCGATTTCTCCAAAAGGGTTTAGGGCGGAGAAGGGTTGTCCGCCCCGCACCTTTAAACCTCATTTTTTAGGCAGGTTGTGGGGGTTTGGAGGTGTTTGGAGTCGGTTTGAAAACTGCCCTTTTGGCCCCCCAAGGGGGGGATCAAGCTATGCCCTTTAGGATTCACAGTACATGTTGGCATTCAGTTTCTCAATTTAACGTAGCCCCCACCCCCCCAGCAAACACTCATGCAAACCCCCAAACCCAAAACCTTCCCAAATAAACCAAAGCTTGACTGGAAAGGGAGACACACCTTTTTCCCTTTTTTCTCCTTTTACCCGGTTGTTTTAAACCCCCAAAACACTTGAACCCCATATGAACCGAACAAGTTTATTTTTGGTCCCTCTTTAGACACAGGATGGGTTCCCTAATCCATTTTTCCTTTTCCCTTTACAAAAAAAATTTCCCGGTTTTTTTTGGGGCAACCCCTTTGAAAAAAGGGTTCCTTCTGGGACACCCCCTTTCAGACTAATTTTTATTGTAAAGCCCGGAAAATTTCTGACCAAAAAAAAACCCCTCACCCCTGTAACCTTTTTTGCGCAAATAAAGGTATAACTCATCTCTGGGTATGACCTTGGGAAACGGGGCCACTCAGTTCTTTGGTTGCCATGGCAACCTGTTCTGAGTGGGGCCCTTTTTCCCCCTATGATTTTTTGCTCCCCACGCTTTCAGTCCATGTTCAGGGGGTTTAAGGCCCCCGGCTGAGCTCATTTTCAGGGTGTTGGCCCCCCCCGCTGCAGCTCCGTGTCAGGGTGTTGGGGCCCCCGCTTTGCAGCTCAAGGGGTTTAGGGGGTTGGGCGCTCAGGGGTCAGTGTAGGGGTTGGGCCCCCCTGCGTTTAGTGTCAAGGGGGTTTGGCCCCCGCGCTTTCAGCTTTGGGGTCCGGGGGGTTGGGCCGCCCTCTTTGGGGGCCCGCTCATGTCAGGGGGGTTTTGGGCCCCCCTGCAGCTCAGTGTCAGGGTTTTGGGGGCTGCAGGGTCATTTTCAGGGTTGGCCCCCGGCTGCAAACTCAGTGGGCAGGGGGTGTTGGTCCCTAACTCATCAAAAGGTCCCGGGTTTTGGCCCCCCTGCCCGCAGCTCAAAGGGCAGGGTGTTGGGCCCCCCCTGCAGCTCAGTGTCCGGGTGTGGCCCCCCTGCACTCAGGGTCAGGGTGGTTTTGGGTTCCCCCCCGCTTTCAGCTCGTTTTCAGGGTGTTGGCCCCCCGCGCGGGAAGGCCAAAGTGTCAAAGGGGGTTTTGGCCCCCGCGGGTGCAGGTCAAATGTCGGGTGTTCCCCCGCGCTTTCATGTCAGTGGCAGGGTGTTGGCCCCCTGCGCTCAGTAGTGAAGGGGGTTGGTCCCCTCTGAGCTCAAATGTCAGGGTGCCTGGCCCCCGGCTGGGAGCTCAGGTCAGGGGGGGTTGGGGCCCCCTGTTGGGGTGCAGCTCAGTTTCAGGGTGTTGGCCCCCCGCTGCAAACTTCCCCGTGTCGGGGTTTTTTGGCCCCTTTTTGGCTGCAGCTCAGTGTCAGGGTGGTTGGCCCCCCGCGCGCAGCTCAGTGTCAGGGGGGGATTTTTAGGGGGGCCCCCGCGCGCCCGCCCCAGTGTCCCGGGGGTTGGCCCCCGCGCCAAACTCAATTCAGTGTTGGGCCCCCGCTGCAGCTCAGTGGGCCAGGGTGTTTGGCCCCCCGGTTTCCAAACTCAGTGGTCAGGGGTGTTTGGGCCCCCTTCAGCCAGGGGTCAAAGGGGGTTTGGCCCCGCGCTGTCAGCCATGTTTGGGGGTTTTGGGCCCCCGGCTGCAGCCGGTCAGGGTGTTGGGCCCCCCCGCCTGGGAAACTCATGTCAAAGGGGGTTTGGTTCCCCTTGAGGGTTGGTTTCCCCCCCCGCCCCATAGGGGCATTGAATATGTGGGGGGGTTCCCCCTCCCTGTGTAAAGGGGGGCCACCCGACTATTTAACAATTTTTTATTCCCCCTTTTTGGGAAGGGGCCTTACTTTTTGGGTAGTCTTCCCTTAAAGGGGGGTCCCTTTCCCCCCCTTTTGGGCCCCAAAAAACATTGTTGGGGGGGGTGAAAAAACCTTTTTTCCCCGTGATACAACCGGGCACTGAATACTTTACAATTTTGGGGCACTTTAGGGTTTGGGGGTGGGCCACCCCCTTTTGGCTTTTTCCCCTTTTAGGGGTGTCCCCACCCTTTTTTCCCCCCTAAAAAAAATTTGATGACTGTGAGTTTTTCCCCCGTGATACAAAACCCCGGGCCCCTGACTAAATTTTCATTGTTATCATTAGGGGTTTTCCCTCACTTTTGTGGCTTTTTTCCCCTTTTCCAGGGTGTCCTCACTTTTTTGGGCCCCCTAGAAAATTTATGCCCGTGAGTTTTTTTCCCTGTGAACAAGCGGGCACTGACTAATTTACATTGTTTTTTAGGGGTTTGGATCCTCCAGGGGGCCCTTTTTTCCCATAGAAGATAAAATTTTTATTTTCAGAAAAGGGGGGAGATTCAATTTTTACTTTGGGGGAACTGTTAATATTTTTGTGTTTAGGGTTTTTTCCCCAATTTTTTAATAGACCTTGGATGTTAATTTTTCCCCCCCTGATACAAAGGGCCACCTCTTTTACAATTTGTATACTTGGGGGCTTTAAATTTTATTTTAAAAAAAGGGGGGCCCCTTTTTTTACATTTTTAAAATTTTGTTGTAAGGGTTTTCCCCTTTAAACCCCAAAAATACTTTTTAAAAATTTTTCCCTTTTATTTTTTAATTTTGTGGTTTTATGTGTCCCACGTTTCCCCTAAATTATCCCGTATTTTATGTGTACAAAGGGATAATTTTCTTTACTTGTTAAAAAGGGTTTTTTTGTTAAAATTTAAGGGGTTTCCCTTTTTCCCCAAATTTTTTTTGTTTTTTGGGTCTTTCCCTGGGGATAAAAATGCTTTTAAGTTCAAAAGGGGTTATTTTTTTTATGGGATTTAGGGGGTCCCATTTTTATAAAAATGTGTTATTTTTTAAAACAAAAGACAAAACTTCTTTCTTTTTCACAGGGGGTATAATTTTATATTTGGGGTGTGTTTCCCTTTGTCCCCCTTGGAATTGTTGTGTGGGTTTCATGTGTAAAAAGGTGTTTTTCCATTGTATAATTTGGGGTGTTCCCACTTTTTGGTACTTTTTTGTTATTTTTTCCCCCCAAAAATTGATTTATTTTTGTACAAGGGTAAAATTTACATTTTAAATTGGGGGGTACAAATATTTACAGATATGTGAGTATGAGACTTCAAATTCTGGAGAGAATACTGTATATATGTGTCACAGAGTATGTATATGTGTTTCTGTGTCGCAGTGTGTATACATGTGTCAGCCTGTATTTATCAGGTTTAAGGTGTCAGTATGTATATCTGTGTAAATTTATTGTTAAAAAATCAGTTGAGTGCATGTGGTTACCAGAGGTACTATATAATTTGGGTGTATGTGTCGCAGAGTATATCATATATAGTTTTTAAGGGATTTATGTGTCGTAAGTTTGTATAATCTGTGTTTATGTGTCACAGTGTATATTTGTTTATGTATTTATGTGTCACATTGTGTATATATGTGTTTATGTATATATACAGATATGTGTTTCTGTGTCACAGTGTATATATATGTGTGTGAGTGTTTTTGTGTCGCAGTGTGTATATATGTGTGTGTCTCTGTGTTGCAGTGTGTATATATGTGTGTGTGTCGCAGTGTGGTATAATATATAGTGTATAGTTCACAGTGGTGTTGTATATATTGTTTATGTCAACTCAAGAATTATATAAGAATATGTGTGTGTGTTTTTTTGTGTTGCAGTGTTGCTAATATGTGTGAGTGTCTCTGTGTGCAGCGTTGTATATATGTGGTGTGTATCTGTGTTGCAGTGCTGTATATATGTAGTGTATGTGTCAACAGAATATATGTTGTCTCTGTGCCGCACTCGTGTATATATATTATATATATATATGATAATATATATATGTGTTCCTGTGATGTCACACAGTGTAGATATATGTGAGTGGGGGTTTTTTTTGTTCACAAGTGTGTGTATATATGTGTAGTGTGTATATCTAAAGATTTGTGTTTCTGTGTCAACAGTGTATATTACTATGTGTGTGATAGTGTTTTTTGTGTTGCAGTTTGTGGTATGGAATTGTGTGGTCTCTGTGTTGCAGTTGTATAATATGTGTTGCTGTGTCGCAAGATGTGTAGATATATATGTGTATGTCACGTGTGAATTAATATATATAGTTTATGTCTAGTAGTGTATGGATCTAATATATATATATGTGTGTGTGTTTTTGTGTCGCAGTGTGTATATATGTGTGTGTCTCTGTGTTGCAGCGTGTATATATGTGTGTGTCTCTGTGTTGCAGTGTGTATATATGTGTGTATGTGTCACAGTATATATGTGTCTCTGTGCCGCAGTGTATATATATATATATGTGTGTGTGTGTCACAGTGTATATATGTGTGTGTTTTTTGTCACAGTGTGTATATATGTGTGTGTGTCGCAGTGTATATATATATATGTGTCGCAGTGTGTATATGTGTCACAGTGTGTATATATGTGCCTCTGTGTCACAGTGTATATATTTATAGGGTTAGGTGTGATCATAGTGTGTTTATATGTGGGAATTGTGTAGTCGCAGTGTGTTTAAGAGTACTGTGTTTAGGTGTCATAGTGTGTATATATGTGTCACAGTGTGTATATGTGTCACAGTGTGTATATATGTGCCTCTGTGTCACTAGAGTTGATAGATATATAATTATAATATATATAGATATATAATACTATATATATATATATATATATATATATATTATCTGCAGTAAACAGACTTCTCATCTTTCTTGGAGCTCAGTTTATGGAGATCAAAACATCTTGCAGAACCAATGCACAGAAATCAACCAATAGTAATAACGTGCAGATAAAGCTGAGCGGAGGCGCACAGGACACGTACAGAGGAGAAGCGAGCGCCGGCAGAGTTCGCCTTCGTGATAAACGGGAAATCGGAGCAGAAATAATCATTGCGGAGGTGAATATAAAAGCGAGACATTAAAGGAACATAAAAGTCTATTGGCCAAGGCCGGGCCGGAAATAAAGGTTAATGAATGACGGCGTATAGACGGCGAATGGAGGGAGCTGAAGTGGGGGTGATGTTCAGCAAGGTACCCAAGTGAGTCGGTAATACATGGCGCTGGTACCATCCCGAGTGCTGCCAGCGTCACCGCCGATAATGAGCTTTATATGGGGGTAAATCTTTATGGAGGACAAATGAGCGGAAGCACGGAACCAGCGAGCGGCTGCTGCTTTCATTACAGTCTCCGATCGGGGCAGTAACTTCTACCCGTCTCATTCATTTGACGCCTCTTTAGAGCTTTTCTATGTAGGAAAGTGATAAAAAGTCCCCGCTCGGCTGGACGAAGAGAATTGGATGTCCTAGTGCCTGCTCTGCTGGACCCCGGGTGTTGTAGTTGTTCCTCTTGTGGTCATTGCAAGCTCCAATGAAAAAAATATCATTCCACTGGACGAAAAATGTTAAAATTTTAGGATAATTTAGGTATCGAGAGATAAAAATTATAAAAAAAATTCTCCGAAATGCAAATCTTTTGAGCTTGATTCCTTCACGATGCACTAGAGGGAGTAAGAGGATGACAATAAGGTCTTAAAAGTGTAGAGGAGCTTCAGCCAGGTCCTTCAATGGATTGTAAGGACTGTAGTCCAGGGAGGGTTGGACTACTCCACAGGAGAACAGGAGAAGCCCCCATTGGACCACCGGCAAGGATACGTAGGGAGAAAGGCAGAGCCAGAGAGGCAGTGAAAGATTCATGTGCAGTTTTGTGCAGGAGCTTTAGGCAGGGACCCAAGAATCATCTCCGCTGGTGGGAACCAAGAATCATCTCCACTGGTGGGAACCAAGAATCAACTCCACTGGTGGTGGACCCAAGAATCAACTCCACTGGTGGCTCCAAGAATCAGCTTCACTGGTGGCCCCAAGAATCAGCTCCACTGATGGGTCCCCAAGAATCAGCTTCACTGGTGGGCCCCTATTTCAGCTCCACTGGTGACCCCAAGAATCAACTCCACTGGTGGCTCCAAGAATCAACTCCACTGGTGGACCTCAAGAATAATCTCCACTGGTGGGCCCCAAGAATCATCTCCACTGGTGACCCCAAGAATAATCTCCACTGGTGGGCTCCAAGAATAATCTCCACTGGTATACCTCAAGAATAATCTCCACTGGTGGCCCCAAGAATAACCTCCACTGGTGGGCCCCAAGAATCATCTCCACTAGTGACCCCAAGAATAATCTCCACTGGTGGGCCCCAGGAATCATCTCCACTGGTGGGCCCCAGGAATCATCTCCACTGGTGGGAACCAAGAATCAACTCCACTGGTGGGAACCCAGAATCGACTTCACTGGTGGGAACCAAGAATTAACTTCACTGGCACCCCAGTCTGACACTGATTATAGCTGTCAGCTTAGATAACCACTGGCGTTAATTCTTAAGGCCCACCAGCAGAGTTGATTCCTGGGGCCCACCAGTGGAGTTGGTTCTTAGGGCCCATCCGTGGAGATGATTCGTGGGGCCACCAGTGGAGATGATTCATGAGGCCCATTAATGGAGTTTATTCTGGGGGCCCATCAGTGGAGATGATTCCAGGGCTCCCTCCAGTGGAGTTGATTCTTGGGGCCCACCAATGCAGCTGATTCTTGGGGCCCACCAATGCAGCTGATTCTTGAGGCCCACCAATGTAGTTGATTCTTGAGGCCCACCAGTGGAGCTGATTCTTGGGGCCCACCAATGTAGTTGATTCTTGAGGCCCACCAATGTAGTTGATTCTTGGGGCCCACCAGTGGAGCTGATTCTTGGGGCCCACCAATGTACTTGATTCTTGAGGCCCACCAATGTAGTTGATTCTTGAGGCCCACCAATGTAGTTGATTCTACAGTGGAGTTGATTCTTGGGGGCCCACTAATGTAGTTGATTCTTGAGGCCCACCAGTGAAGTTGATTCTTGGGGCCCACCAATGTAGTTGATTCTTGAGGCCCACCAAGGTAGTTGATTCTACAGTGGAGTGATCTTTTGGGGCCCACCAATGTAGTTGATTCTTGAGGCCCACCAGTGGAATTGATTCTTGGGGCCCACCAATGTAGTTGATTCTTGAGGCCCACCAAGGTAGTTGATTCTACAGTGGAGTTGATTCTTGTGGCCCACCAGTGAAGTTGATTCTTGGGGGCCCACTAATGTAGTTGATTCTTAGAGCCCCTCAGTGGAGTATATTTTGGGGCCACCCTACAGCTTTCTGCCTCTATTTCTTTGCCTTTTTTCCAGACCTGCCTTGCCCAGGGACTCACCTGTGCTCCCTCCTGCTCCCTTGTAGGCCAGTCCGAGCCTGGTTATGGTCAATGATCATAGGATTATCTGACACACGGAACATTTAGATGCTTCATCTTGTCTAGGATTTACTGCAGCAGCCAGATGTTGCAGACAATATGCGATGCAGCGTGAAGCCGGGCAGATTGATGGCCATGCTGTGCGCTGCCCCAGCCGTCATTTCTACATAACCCTTGTTACAGAAATGCAAAGACACAAACATGAACCGAATATCTAATGATGCAACGAGCACGTCTATAGCAAATACCAGTAATCTTTGTTGCTCCAATTTATTTGGTGAAAATTTCAACAATTCCTTTGCTAAATTTGCAACAACCTAAGCTTTCCCAGCAAAACCAAAGAAATACCAAAGTAATGACTCTAAAATGTAAATTTTGCAGTGATACCTTTGTTTCAGATAATATATGGCTAATATATGTCATTTGTGACTAGCTATCTAGTACTGCTGGTGTCTGTGGTACATCAGTTATAACCTCTAAGCTAACTAAAATGATTTCAATAATGCCCCCCAAACATGGCGTCTTCAAGGGGTAGGAAGGAGCTTGAAGCTGTAGAACCACCCACAGCCTGAATAGGAAGTGTGAGCCTGAAGCTGTAGAACCACCCACAGCCTAAATAGGAAGTGTGCGCCTGAAGCTGTAGAACCACCCACAGCCTGAACAGGTAGTGGGAGCCTGAAGCTGTAGGACCTCCCACAGCCTGAACAGGAAGTGGGAACTTGAAGCTGTAGAACCACCCACAGCCTGAACAGGCCTGAAGCTGTAGAACCGCCCACAGCCTGAACAGGAAGTTGGAGTCTGAAGCTGTAGAACCGCCCACAGCCTGAACAGGAAGTTGGAGCCTGATGCTGTAGGACTGCCCACAGCCTGAACAGGAAGTGGGAGACTGAAGCTGTAGGACTGCCCACAGCCTGAACAGGAAGTGGGAGATTGAAGCTGTAGATCCACACACAGCCTGGACAGGAAATTGGGAGCTTGAAGCTGTAGAACTGCCAACAGCCTGAAGAGGAAGTGGGAGCCTGAAGCTATGGAACCCCCCCACAGCCCGAAACAAAATAGTGGGAGCCTGAAGCTGTAGAACCGCCCACAGCCTGAACAGGAAGTGTGAGCCTGAGCTGTAGAACCGGGCCCCCAGCCTGACAGGAAGTTGGAGTCTGAAGCTGTAGGACCGCCAACAGCCTGAACTGGAATTTGGAGCCTGAAGCTGTAGACTGCCCACAGCCTGAACAGGAAGTGGGAGCCTGAAGCTGTAGGACTGCTCATAACTTGGACAGGAAGTGGGAGACTGAAGCTGTAGATCCACTCACAGCCTGAACAGGAAATTGGGAGCTTGAAGCTGTAGAACTGCCAACAGTCTGAAGAGGAAGTGGGAGCCTGAAGCTATGGAACCACCCACAGCCTGAACAGGAAGTGGGAACCTGAAGCTGTAGAACCGTGCCACAGCCTGAATAGGAAGTGGGAACCTGAAGCTGTAGAACCAGCCACAGCCTGAACAGGTAGTCGGAGCCTGAAGCTGTAGAACCACCCTCAGTCTGAACAGGAAATTGGAGTCTGAAGCTGTAGAACCGCCCACAGCCTGAACATGAAGTGGGAGCTTGAAGCTGTAGAACTGCCAACGCCCGATTTGTAAGTGGTAAATGAAGCTGTAGAACCACCCACATCCCCCAGAGGTAGTGGGGGGCTGAAGCTGTAGAAGATCTACAGCTTCAGGCCCCACCCGCAGGAGTGGGGGGTTCTACAGCTTCAGGTCCCACTTCCCGTTAAGGGGTTTTGGTTTTTCTACAGTTCAGGCTCCCCCTTCCTTTCAGGCTGTGGGTGGGTTTTCCCCAGCTTCGCTCCCACTTCCGTTCAGGTTTGGGCGGTTTAAATGTAACGCTCATGCAGCTTGTCCCCTTTTATAAAAATGTTTCTTGTTTGTCCCCCACCGGGGTTTTAGGAGCGGAGCGATCTCTATCACATGCGGGTTGCACACCGCCCTTTTAATTTTTTTGTACACGACACAGATGAAGCGTTCCGTAACCTGCTACAAACGTATGATATTTCCCTTCTTCTGGGTAAACTCCGCCACCGCTTACAATTGCTGGAATTAAATGATTCATCTCTCGCTCTCCTCCGTTCCCCGACGAATGACCTTGAGGGCGAAACGTTGTTCAAACCCATTAATTTTGATGATGTTTTTATTGGGATTTGGAATGAGGTCTGTTATTAAGTGTTTAGGGAGGCGGCGGCGGCGGCGGTCCCACAATCTTCTGTGTAGCGAGACCTTTCATTATCTATTATTGCTGTGAGCCGCCATTAACTTCATGGAGATTAGATGGCGGCGTAATCCCCGCTGTCATATTTTAATGAAATTTACTCGGTAACAGATTCCTGGGATTCCGATGTTACATTGAGGGGGGAATTCATTAGTTGCCCCGAACAAGTAAACACGCGGCAAATCTAAAAGGGGAACTGACGTAGTGCTTTTGGGGCACCTCTGGGGCCCTTTCCCAATGCAGACTAAAATCATGGCAGCTGTGAACTAGATTTCCACTACAATTTGCAAAAATGTCTGCTCGAGACGTCTTCAGGCCTCTGAAAGTTCCTTTTCCATTCAGGTGGGGATGTTTCACGTTTTTGTTCGGGCTGTGGGTGGTTCTACGCTTCAGGCCCCACTCCATTCAGGCTGTGGGCTTTCTACAGTTTCCCCGGTTCCCACTCACTTTTTCAGGTGTGGGGCGGTTTACAGCTGCAGGTTCTCACTTCCTTTCGGGCCCCTGTGGGGGTTCTACAGCTTCAGGTTTCCCTTTTCTATTCGGGCGGGGCGGGTTTTTTTACAGCTTTCTTTTAGGCTGTGGGTGGTTCTATGCTTCGGTTCCTACTTCCGTCAGGTGTGATGGTTCACAGCTTCAATAAAATCACGTTCAGGATGTGGCCTTTTTTAGACTTCAGGTTTCCCCTTCCTATTCGGCTGCGGGTGTTTATACGCTTTTGTTAGGCTGTGGGTTGTTCTACAGTTTCAGGTTCCTATTTCCTGTTCCTATGGGTTTTTACAGCTTCAGACTCCGCCCCCCTGTTCAGGATGTGCCGTTTGAGCTTCAGGTTCCCATTTCCCTTTTTCAGGCTGCGGTTGTTTTTAACGCTTTCTTTTCAGGTTGTGGGTGCTTCACAGCTCCAGGCCCCCATTTACTTTTCAGGATTTTGAGGGTTCTACAGCTTCAGGTTTATTCCCTGTTAGGCTGTTGTTGTACTACGTTTCGGCGACACTTCCTGTTCGGCTGTGGTGGTTTCGCTTCAAGCTTGCACTTCCTTTTCGGGTGGGGTGGTTCTACAGCTTCAAGTTTGCACTTCCGTTCGGGCTGGGGGGTGGTTTCTACCGTTTCGGCTCCCACTTCTGTTGAGGTTTGTGGGTGGTTTACAGCTTCAGGCCCACTTCCTGTTCAACTGGGGGTGGTTTACAGCGTCAGTTTCCCCCCCCCAATTTCCTTTTTTTTTCAAGTTTTGGGGGCGGTTCTACAGCTTCGGGCCCCCAACTTCTTGTTCAGGGTGGAAGTTTTCCTTAGGTTCCCACTTCATGTTGGGCTGTGGGTGGTTTTCTACAGCTTCGGGCTCCCACTTCCTTTTAGGCTGTGGGGTTCTCGCTCAGCCTCCCCTTTTTTTTCAGGCTGGGGGCGGTTCTACAGCTTCAGGCTCCCACTTCCTGTTCAGGCTTTGGGTGTTATTCTGTTAGCAGTGACATTACAGTTCTGCTATTCCTAGCTGATCCTGTTAGAAGGACATTGCTAACAGAAAGATTTAAACAGTACAGCAGAAGGCTGATTTTTTTTTTTTTTAATGTAGAGAAAAACCATGTGCTGCTATTGAGACCAGAGGGAGGACAACCCCCCTAGGCTACCATCCTGGCCACTGCTAGAGCAGAGAGAGGCAGTCAGTAACCTAGGAAAGCTTGTGTACACAACCAGGAGTTAAAAAACTGCCCAATTTTAAAAAAACAAAATCAAAAACAACACGTCTTGGGAATAATTTATTTTTCTTTGCCTACAAGTTAACCCAACAAAAGAGCAGCAAAACCCCCTTTTAATAAATTCCTTCAAGCACTAAACCCACTCTTCAAGAAATGGGAAGAGTTGCACATTTTTGTACCAAATAGGAATGCACTAAAATCCATTAATTTTTTTGGTGCAAATTGATCCCTCAAATTTCCCCTTTAGTCAAAAAGCGCTGGGCCCCCTGTGAATTCATGTTTTTCAAACCAAATAGAAATTTTGAACCTTCACTGCTAGGAGTAAAACTTAACCTGATACTCATCTACAGCTCTTTTCTCTTGAGCTTATTTGATTAAATTTTAGTGGAGCGGTCATGGCTTGAAAGTCTCCACACACCTTTACAATGCCGCTCCCTTATGAGGATTGTTGCCCCTTTTGAGCTACATCTAGAGCGGAGTAGAGTACGGGTTGGCTAGTTGGGAGGATGTAGATGAAATTGAAAAGAGGTTATATTCCTCATTAGGAAGAGGCATCATGAAGGTAGGTGGAGACTTACAAGCCAAGAATGTTCTACTAAAATTTGCATTCTTTCAAATTAGCTCCAGGGAAAATTGCTAGAACTCTGCGCCGCTTATTGGATGTAACTTTCCTTAAGTCACATCCAACTCGCCTAAGCCTTGCAATATGACAGGGAGTAAAGCCAAGTCAGATAATAATCTGCAGACAGCTGTTTTGGGTGTTTGTCTCTCATCAGTGCAGAGCAGAGACCTAGCTTTTTTTTTTCCTCTTGAGCTTATTTGAATACGTTTAAGTAGGGCAATCATGATGTGCAAGTCCCCTCCCCCCACATCATGGTGCCTCTCTCTAATGAGGTATGCTACTCCTTTTGAGCTACATCAAGAGCCTCTCACCAGACCAACTAATACTCTACTCTGCAGTGATGAGGGACAAAAACCCAAAACAGCTGTCTGCAGATGAGTATAAGGTTTGGCTTTCCTCCCAGTCCTATTGCAAGACTCAGGGGAGTTGGATGTGATTTCAAGAGCGCTGCGGATCACAGTCTCAACTCTTTTATCTTGAGATTGTTTTAATGTAGTTACATTTTAGTGGCGCAATCATGACACGTAAGTCTCCACACACTTGGTCTCTCCTTAATGAGAAATGTTACCCTTTTATTGCTCACTTTCCCTTCCCTTTACATGGATAAGTGATTTTTTTTTTAATTTTACATGTTACAGAATATCATAGTGCATTCAAATTAGCTTTCCTCCACAGGAAAGAAAAACCTCATTCATCCGCAGACAGCTGTTTCGGGGTTCTGCTCCCTATCAGAATAGCCTGGCTGTCAAGGTGTCTTAAAGGGGTTGTCCACTTAGCAAAATGAAACCTGAGGATGCACTAACATAAAAAAATGTAAACTCACCTTCTTCCGGTCTCTGGTTCCAGCGCTGTGTTTCCTCGCTCTTCCGAACAGAGATCATGGATTGGCTGCAGTGGTCACTGCCGTTCCGAATGATGTGACCAGAGATACATTGTGTCAGATCTGTAGACCCTTCCTCTATATGACCTCTGTGGCAAATAAGAGAAGGTTTTCTATTTGGGCAACAAGCTTGAATTTTAGGTAACAGTAATCGGCACCCATGAATGTGTCATCATTATGTTGGGACTTTTTGGGAAAATAATGGCTTACAAATATACACTCCTGCTCTGCTTGTCTTTCAGACGCGTATATTCAGCTCCCTATCCAGTGAGAAGTCAACATGCGAGCCCAAGCTGGTAGGTCCTCTCCGCCATCTTCGTTGTCTTGGTATGCCGCCATGTACGTATGTTATATTGTGCTAATATAGTCCCCAATGGGAAATAACCTACAAGGTGTTACAGTTGTTGTCCAACTGCGTTGTATGGGTATCTCATATATTGTGCCAATATAGACCATAACGGTAATGAACCTACATGGTCTTATGGTCGGTGTCCATCTTCGTTGTACTGATATGCGGTCATGTATTTATGCTATATTGTGTCAATATGGTCCCTAATGAGAAAGAACCTATATGTTGTTGTGATCGGTGTCAATCTTCATTGTATTGATATACTGCAATATCCTTATGCTATTTTTTACCAATATAGTCCCCAATGGAAAACCACCTATATGGTCTTTTTGTTGGTGTCCCTCTTTGCTGTATTGGTATGCCACAATGTACTTATGCTATATCGTGCCAATATAGTCCCTAACAGGCAAGAGCCTACACGCAGTTATGGTTGGTGCCCACCCTCGTTGTATTGGTATGCCACCATGTACTTATACTATGTTGTGCCAATATAGTCCCCAATAGGAAAGAACCTACATGGTCTTATGGTTTGTGTCCACTACCTTGTATTGATATGCTGCCATGTACCTATGCTATATTGTATCAATATAGTCCCTAATGGTAAAGAACCTACACAGTATTATGGTTGGTGTCCATCTTCATTGTATTGGTATGCTGCCCTATACTTATGATATACTGTGCCAATATAGCTCTTAATGGTAAAGAACATACACGGTATTGGTGTCCATCTTTGCTCCATTGGTATGACGCCATGTTCTTATAATATGCTGTGTCAATATAGATCCTAATGGGTAAGAACCTACATGGTGTTATGGTCAGTGTCCATCCTCATTGTATTGGTATGCTGCAATGTTCTTATGCTATTTCGTGCCAATATAGTCCATAATGGGAAAAAATCTACATGGTGTTATGTTGTTGTCCCTCCTGTTGCATTGGTGTGCCGCCCAGTACTTATGCTCAATTGGGCCAATATAGACCCCAATGGTTAAGAGCCTACATGGTGTTATGATCGGTGTCTTCTTCCCTTTGGAAAACCCCCCCCGCTTATGCTACATTATGCCAATATGGTCCCTAATGAGAAATAACCTATATGTTGTTGTGATCGGTGTGCATCTTCATTGTATTGATATACTGCAATATACTTGTGCTATTTTGTACCAATATGGCCCCCAATGGAAAACCACCTATATGGTGTACTGGTTGGTGTCCGTCTTCATTGTATTGTTATGCCAGTATGTACTTATTCTATATTAGGCCAATATAGTCCCCAATGGGAAAGAGCCTACATTGTCTTATGGTTGGTGTCCATATACCTTGTATTGTTATGCCATTATGTACTTATGCTATGCTGTGCCAATATAGTCCCTAATGGGAAAGAACCTACATGGTCTTATGGTTGGTGTCCACTACCTTATACTGATATGCCATCATGTACTTATTCTATATTAGGCCAATATAGTCCCCAATGGGAAAGAACCTACATTGTCTTATGGTTGGTGTCCATATACCTTGTATTGTTATGCCATTATGTACTTATGCTATACTGTGCCAATATAGTCCCCAATGGGAAAGAACCTACACAATGTTATGGTTGGTGTCCATCTTCATTGTATTGGTATGCTGCTATGTACCTATGTCATGATGTTCCAATATAGTCCCCAATGGGAAAGAATCTGCATGGAGTTATGTTGTTGTCCAGCTGAGGTTATACTTACCTAATTATTAGACCTTTTATGGAACAATTTTTCTAATCATGTCTTGATTATGTAAAACCATAAAATTCAAAGAACGTGTACCATCTTCTTTCATGACTGGAAACCACAGTGAATCGTGAGGGAACGACTCGGCGCTACCAAATATAAAGTGTATTGACCTGTGTTTCTCATAATTGTGTTGCTTACTGGATTAACTTATAACATTTTAGTGGTATTATAACTGCTGGTATCTACCAACTGGGAGAAAATCTACAGGTCTATAGTCAGAAGGACAGATTTTCCACTACTTGTTGAGTTGTCCGTTGAGGTGAGATATTGTTAGGTCAAGAATTAGTGTTGAGCTTTGGATTCAGGTAGAAGTCAAATTCGACCCAAATCTAAGGCCATGTTCACACGGTGTTTTTGGACGAGGTTTTGGAGGAGGTTTTCGGAGCGTTTCCTCGCCCAAAACCTCATCAAAAACGCTTCCAAAATGCCCCCAGATAATTTAATTGATTCCTATGTAAAACCTCGTTGTAGTTCACACACGACGAGGTTTTTACACACTTCTTTGAAAGCAATGAAAAAGAAGTGTCATGTCAATTCTTGAAGCACGTTGGCGCGGTTATCGGCGCGGTTTTTAGCGCGGTTTCAGCACGTTTTTGGCGCGGTTTTCACCATGGTTTTTGTCCTGGCTATTCATTTGTATGGGTAAAAACCTGATCCAAAACCTGATCAAAAACTGATCAAAGCCTCGTCAAAAACCTCGTTTGATGAAGCGTGTTTCAGGCGAAGTTTTGATGTGGTTTGGATGAGGTTTTGGGCGGGGTAACCTCGTCCAAAAACGCCGTGTGAACATGGCCTAAATGATTTGATTCAGGAAATTCCCAATAGAATTTTGGTAAAAATTACAAAACAAACAAAAACCAAGACAAAATTGACCCTAACACTAGGGTTTTGAGGGTCTTACTTGTCTTCCTGGATAGCTCCGGCTCCTCTGTCGCTCCAGACCTCCCATCGCTCCCACCATGGTGTCACTTCCAGTGTGACATCTAATGTCACTTCCTGTTTCACTAGGTTACCCTATGTTTTGGGAATTGAAAGCTATATTGGACAGGATGCACAATGTCCGACGTCATATCTGATATCACTTTCACTTTCCACAACATGAGGGTAACATAGGGAAACTAGAAGTTACACCATGGCCGGAGCAACGCAAGGTATGGAATTACCCTGAAAGGCAAGTTAACCCCTAAACTTCCGAACCCTAACTTAGGATTACAGTTAATGTTAGAGACTAAATTTGGGTTTGCGAAGTACCAAAAGTGAATTTTTCCACAAGTTCGGTCAAACTTTATAGGACTCTATATGATCTAGTCAGCATTATCATCTTCTCAGTGATTGCTATTAACCAATTGGCTGATGACAATCTCAATTATACTTTCATCGATATAATTTCCATGTTGGTGATTTAAACTTTGCCTAAATTTCTTTCTAAACTTTTCCTAAGGGGAACGGATCATAACGAATAGGGTCTCTTATTCGCAGTGCACACTTACCGTCATCTCCCAACGCGTAGGGTAAACTTATCTGTAGACCCCACTACCCAATGAGGGCCAAAAGATGGTCCTTCTGGCCTCTGTTCAGGTGGTAGGAGGGTTTCCTGTTTGGAATAGCACATAGAGCAAGTTCATGGGGTATACATATGATGACTGTAGGTGCATAGCTATAGGGGGTGCAGCGGGTCCTCCAGCTTGAGGGGGCCCAAAAGCCCTTCTGCCACATAATTAGACACCAGTATTGTAAATGGCGCATGGTAATTGGGGGGCCCCATTTCACTTTTTGCACTAGGGCCCAATAGCTTGAAGCTACGCCTCTGAATGGATGCCACCAAGAAGTACCCATCATGGCTATATGTTGGAACTGTACATCAAGGACTAACCCAACACATGGCTTCTTTGGACACTATGTATAACTCCTAAACCAAACAGAACCCTTTTCAATACATTGTAACTTTTAATGCTTTATTTAAAATCTATAAATGTCAAATAGGCATACTATAGACTATTTTATGGAACGTACTCACTATTTCCTCTAGACGTCTCCTTGTTCAAGAGTCACTTCAATCCGTCCTGTATCATATGACATCAATAAGTCCCATTTCCAATTTCGAATCAGAATATGTTGCCGTATACAATCAAAAATTTTACCCTACAACATATAATATCTATTCTGTCCATTTGCAGGGTAACCGCCCTGAGAAGAGCGTCCCCACCAAAATACCCCTCACACTTCTATTTTTACCCTATATTCAATGCACCAGGTAGTGTCAAAAAGATGTTCCCCACTGATATATAGTTAGGCTATTCCCCCATAATATTGGCCATGCTGCTGGAATGTAGACATTGTTCAACCCCATGTTGATATATCTACTTTATTACCCCATTCCAAACTGGGGAATTTAACCCACTGAGGAAGAGGACCTGATAGTCCTAGGAGAAACATGTCTGGGTGACTTTTTATAATCATTTTGACACTACCTGGGTAAAAATTGAAGTATGAGGGGTATTTTGGTGGGGTTGCTCTTCTCAGGGCGGTTATCCCACAAAGGGGCAGAATAGATATTACATGTAATAGGGCAAGATTTGTGATAGCATACGGCAACATATTCTGATTTTAAATTGGAAAGGGAACTTAATGATATTGTATGACACAAGACGGATTGAAATGACTCTTAAACAAGGAGACTTCTAGAGGAAATGGTGAGTCCATTACAAAAATAGTCTATCGTTTATCTAATTGAATATGACATTTAATAGATTTTAAATGAAGCATTAAAAGTTAAGTTGTATTGAAAAGGGTTCTGTTTGGTTTAGGAGTTATACATAGTGTTATGACTTACAGTTATTTAGATTGTGGTACCCCTTTAATTCAACAGTGATTTCAATTAGATAGGCATACTATAGACTATGTTATGGCACGGACTCACCATTTCCTCTAGACGCCTCCTTGTTCAAGAGTCACTTCAATCCGTCTTGTATCATATAACGTCAATAAGTCCAATTTCCAGTTTAGAATCAGACTATGTTCCCATATACTATCACAAATCTTACCTCACAACATATATCTGTTCTGTCCCTTTGTGGGGGTAACCGCCCTGAGAAGAGCGACCCCACCAAAATACCCCTCACACTCTTATTTTTACCCTATGCACCAGGTAGCATCAAAATGATTGTAGAAATTCACCCAGATGTGTTTCTCCTAGCCAGGGCTGCCATCAGTCATCTAGTAACAGTTTCAGTGCCCCATACAGCCAAATCAATTGGGGCCTCCACCCATTACTAGTTCCTATTTTTTAATATATCAGTGGTCCCCTTTTTTATTAAGGCCCCTAGCAGGAGTGCTGCCCGTACTACACTAATGACACCCCTGCTCCTAGGACCATCAGATCGTCTTCTTCAGTTGGTTAAATTCCCCAGTTTGGAATGGGGTAATAAAGTAGATATATCAACATTGGGTTGGAACAATGACTACATTCCAGCAGCATGGCCAATATTACGGTGGAATAGCCTATAACTTAGAGTTATTTAGATTGTGGTACCCCTTTAATTCAATAGTGATTTCAATAGTTAGAAAATAGGACACTGTGTATAAATAATGCCACCGAGTGGTACCCACCATGGGTATATTTTGGAGCTATACATCAAGGACTAACCCAATGTTTAGCTTCAATGGACACTGCAAGACTCTGCATAGAAAGAGCTTTATATGGCAGAACTGCCAATGAAAAACTGCTAATACAGTCCTTGCGGTACAGTTGGTCCCAGAAGTATAACTTAAAGGGGTTTTCTCGCTACGTAGATCATAGTTGAAAATGAAGGGACCAAAAATCTAAACATGTCCGTCCTTGGTGACCATAAGCAAAGTGCTATGGTTTAGAAGGGACTGTTAGTTTAGTGCTTGAGAAGGCAGTGAGAGCTCCGGTCGGGTTACGCCCATGTCCCGCCCCCAGTCGTGATCGGGAGCGCGTGTCTGAGGGAGATGCAGGAAAGAGGTGTCGGTCGGGAGCCTGGGTGAAGCGTGTCACTCACAGCAAGCAGTGGTAGGTGTGACGTATGCATGCGGGGTGAGGTGTGTCACTGACAGCAAGCAGTGGTAGGTGTGACGTATGCATGCGGGGTGAGGTGTGTCACTGACAGCAAGCAGTGGTAGGTGTGACGTATGCATGCGGGGTGAGGGGTGTCACTGACAGCAAGCAGTGGTAGGTGTGACGTATTGTTCCGGGGTGAGGTGTGTCACTGACAGCAAGGAGTGGTAGGTGGGACGTATGCATGCTGGGTGAGGTGTGTCACTGACAGCAAGCAGTGGTAGGTGTGACGTATGCATGCGGGGTGAGGTGTGTCACTGACAGCAAGCAGTGGTAGGTGTGACGAAATAGATCCGGGTGAGGTGAGTCACTGACAGCAAGCAGTGGTAGGTGTGACGTATGCATGCGGGGTGAGGTGTGTCACTGACAGCAAGCAGTGGTAGGTGTGACGTATGCATGCTGGGTGAGGTGTGTCACTGACAGCAATCAGTGGTAGGTGCGACGTATGCATACTGGGTGAGGTGTGTCACTGACAGCAAGCAGTGGTAGGTGCGACGTATGCGTGCTGGGTGAGGTGTGTCACTGACAGCAATCAGTGGTAGGTGCGATGTATGCGTGCTGGGTGAGGTGTGTCACTGACAGCAAACAGTGGTAGGTGCGACGTATGCGTGCTGGGTGAGGTGTGTCACTGACAGCAAGCATGTAGGTCCGACGTATGGCGTTCTGGTGAGGTTGCACTGACAGCAAACAGTGGGTAGGTGCGACGTATGCGTGCTGGGTGAGGGTGTCACTGACACAATCAGTGGTAGGTGGATGTATGCGTGCTGGCTTGTAGGTTGTGTCACTGACAGCAAACAGTGGTAGGTGCGACGTATGCGTGCTGGGTGAGGTGTGTCACTGACAGCAATCAGAGGTCCTGCAGAAGAGAGAGAGATCATGTGCAGTCCCATGTAAACACAAACAGATACAGCGTATAGTTTTGTTCTGCAGATCTGTAGAGGTCAGAGGTGTAACAATCTGCTGGATATATCACGTGTGAGAGAGAGAGAGAGAGAGAGAGGGGAGAAAAAAAATCACCCATCTTTCCCAGAGTCCTGAATGTCAAATGCTCATTCTAATTACAAAGTATGTGGAGAGAGAGCGAGAAATGTAGATATACACTATGGAGTTACACTTAGCTTTTCACTTCCAATGACAGCTGAGAACCTCTCCCTTTCCCCAGCTCACACAGAATGAATTATCACGTGCACACTTTGGGAGGAGAAACACGCCCCTTCATTTCACAAGCTCTGCTTAGCAACCAGTATAAACGGCTGCCAAATGGTGAAACGAGGATACCCCTTTAAAGCTCTGGGGCCCCAGTACAAAATCCATAAAAGGGCCCCCACCAACCAGGTGCCATTTATAATATTGGTATCTCCCCATGCGAAAGAGGGGACTTAGGGTCCACTAAGGCTTCAGGGCTACCTCTGCACCCCCTATAGCTACGCCTCTGAATGGTGCGCCATATTTCTGGTGACCACATCTCATAATTTAATACACTCTATGCAGCAGAATACTTGCCCAGTGAAAAAGCCCAATATAATAATCCCCGCTCTACGGTGTTCAATATTCATCTGCACTCTGTAGCCAGGCTTTACGCCAAATAATTTCCAAATTGATTTCCGAATGATTGGCATCTTCGCATTGGCTTAATTGGTGCTCTTGGCAAAAGATCTCCGTACAGAGCGCGGCTCCCGTGAATGCTGATTACACTCCTAAAGCCAAATACATTACAGTCCCCCGTTCACTACTTTAACAGATGGGCTGGGTTCCCCAAAAGCTGCTTGAAAGTTAATGAATTTAGATTAATTCCATATCATTAAATCTTTGATCAAATATGAATTTGATTTTTTAGCCGAGATGAAGCTGAGGAACGTGGACGATGCTCGAGAGAGAGAGAGTCATAAAATGTGTTAATGAAATGTTTGCCTATTTTTTGGGATATCTGATAGGGTTGTAGGACCAGAATGACACCCAGGAGAAGCCTAAAAAATAACGTCCTTCTAGCTTTGCAGGTTATTTCTGTGAGACCAAACTGAAGGGAAAAATTCAGCTTTTAGCCGATCACTTGAAGCCTTATATTTTCCAAAAAGATTTACTACTGGGCCACAGCTGTTCATGATCCCTTGACCACTGAGGAGTCTTAGCATGAGCCACTTGGTAGACAACAGAGTAAGAAGTAGGGATTGTTGGAACTTGGTCTATTTTCTATGTCAGGTGGATCAGTGGTCAAGTTGTCATGGGCAGCAATGGCATAGAGTAGAGGACAGTGAGTGGGGGAGGGATCTCCAAAATGGTGAGACTCAGTCTTGTGGTTTTGGGTTAAACTTGGTCATCCTGAGTCCATCCTCAAAATCCTTGAAGTATAGTTCGGAGACCTGGGTTGTGTTCCAAGTTAGGTGTCCTAGTGGTAGTGTACCAACAATGGTTGAGCAAGTGTGAAAGGTTACCAATGCCAGTACATGGCCCAGGAGCATCTGTTTATGACCACTTGACCACTGAGGAGTCTTAGCATGAGACACTTGGTAGACAACAGAGTAAGAAGTAGGGTTTTTGACTTGGGGCTATTTTCTATGCCAGGTGGGTCATGGTCAATTGTCCCTGGCAAAAGGCCTTTTACTGCCACAGAGTAGAAACAGTGATGGGGGGGATCCCAAAATTGGGTACCAGATTGTGGTTTTGGGTTAATCTTGGTCATCCAAATTCAATCCTCAAAGTTCTTGAAGTTTAGCTCAGAGAACTAGGTTGTGTTCCAAGTTAGGTGTCCTAGTGGTAGTGTACCAACAATGGTTGAGTAAATGTCAAAGCTTACCGGCCCGATTGGGGTGGCCCCGGGGGCATCTGTTTTTTGACCACTTGACCACTGAGGAGTCTTAGCATGAGACACTTTGGGAGACAACAAGTAAAAGAGGATTGTTTGGAACTTTGGGCATTTTCTATGTCAGGGTCAGTGGCAAGTTGTCAGGCACAAAGGGGGAAAAGTAAGGAAGTGAGGGGGGAGGATCTCCAAAATGGGGATACATATTGTGGTTTTGGGATAACTTGGGCATCCGATTTCCCAACCCAAAGTCCTTGAAGTATAGTTCAGAGACCTAGGTTGTCTCCATAGTAGGTGTCCTAGTGCTGGTGTACCAACAATGGTAATTGTCTGGATGGATATGGCCCAGGAGCTTCTGCTTATGACCACTGAGCATGAGCCCTTTAACAATTGAGTAAGAATAAGATTGTTTTGGAACTTGGCATTTTTTATGCCGGTGGCTCAGTGGTCAAGTTGTCATGGGCAGCAATGGCCTTCAGCTGCCACAGAGTAGAAGACAGTGAGTGGAGGGGATCTCCAGAATGGTGGTACTCAGTATTGTGGTTTTGGGTTAATCTTGGTCATCCTGAGTCCATCCTCAAAGTCCTTGAAGTATACTTTGGAGACCTAGGTTGTGTTCCAAGTTAGGTGTCCTAGTGGTAGTGTACCAACAATGGTTGAGTAAGTGTCAAAGGCTACCGATGCCTGTACGTGGCCCGAGAGCATCTGTTTATGACCACTTGACCACTGGGATCCTGGCACAGACCACTGTTAACATAATTCCTAATATAGGATTGTTGGAATTTGTTCTATTTTATATGGATCATACCAGGTGGCTTCAGGGTCAAGTTGTCATTGGAAGCTATAGCCTTCAACTCCACTAGAGTAGAAGACATTGGGTGGAGGATCTCCAAACTGGTAGTACTCCGCTAAAGTAACACTTCTTCAGAGATCCCATGTCTGGGCAAAATCTAAATTAAATTAAAAAAAAAAAAAATTATACTTTTGCCCCCTCTTTGTGTTTTTGTGATGGAAGGGCTCGCATTACACCCTTACAAGCAAGCTTCGACTATCCAAACCATATTGGAAGTTTGTAAAAATAATAGATGTCCTTTAAAACTCTAACTATTCAAGTAATAAGCTTCACTAGTGCAGGTGTACAAGTTTTTCTTACTGGTGAGAAGCCCACGCTGATCGGCTGGATCTTCTCATCAAGAGCAGGTCCTGTAGGCCTGTAATCTCTATTGCATAATATGTTGAATTTGGTTTACAGCTACAATGACTTAAGATAGACCATGTAATTTTAAAGGGGGGGTCTCGCTACAAAGATTGGGGTTTTTAATTTAAAAAATCTTTAAAAAAAAACGCTTTGCAAATATATGTTCAAATTTACAAATTTTCCCACTGAATTTTAGTTATTCCCCCCCGTTAGTATTTTGCATTTAGCCCCGAAATCCCTTAGCACCAAACCCGTTTAACTTTATCCCCACTGGCTGCCAGTCCTGGGACTCATCGTTTTCTGGAAAAAGGTCAGAGCAAGAGCCCCCCCCACACAGTAGCTTCTGTAGGGAAAGGGGGGTGGAGGGGGGGGGCTTCTGGGGTTCCCGTGTAATTAAAACCCCCTGTGTGCCCGCTTTTCCCCCTGCCCTAACAATTGGGGGAGAGCAGGGGATTAGGCTGATTTGTGGGGGCAGTAGGATTTGACAGCCCGGAAAAAGGGGTTACTATAAAACATGATTTTCCCGGGGGGCCTCGACAAAACTAATAGAACAATCAGGGGGCATGTAAAGGGGTTTAAAGCTCCCGCTGACTGTGACACAAACGTGAGTAAAAAAAAAAAACCCCTTTACAGCTGCCCTTTTCTGTTCTGAAAAGGGTTTTTGTTGTTGTTGCTGGGAAAGGGGGGGAAAATTTTTTAAGCCTAACAAGGGGGGAAAAGGAACACTTTTTCCCCCCTGCTCTGCTTTTTACATCACAGCTTCACGGAAACCCCTTTCCCCACTCATAACAGCCTTCCCCCTGCCCCCGTGAAACGACAAATGGGGGAGCTGATCCAGCTCCCCCGCAGCCCGAAACCAAAGGCAGGGGACAAAAACAGGGTTAACTCTGGAGGGAAAAAAAACCCCCCGCCCCCCCCCCCTGCTGTAAAAAAGTTATGGAGGAAGCTTTCTGTGTGTTAGGGGAAGGGGGGGGAGGGGAAAACAAAGAAACACCCCCCCAATTCAAAAAACCCCTTTGCTGCCAAAGCAATTTAAAGTAGGCCCGAAAGCTTGTAAAAGACAAATCCTATAAAGCCTTTTACCCAGAAATTTTGTAAACCCAAAAATTTCCACTCCCGGGACGTCCCCCATTGGGGGATCCGGAACCTTTTTTCCCTTTCTTTTTGGGGACAAACCCTAGTTTTTTTTCGGTTGGCTTGACATAAAAAACAACTACCATTTTAAATTGAGGCGGGTGCCCCCCATGAGGAAACCCCCGCCCTCACCCCCCCAAACTGGTTTTACTAATTTGCTAAAACACTCCCAAGGGGGTTTTATCTGGAAACTAAATTTCCCGGGGACCCAAAAAAGACACAGCATTGCCAAATCTATAAACAAAAATGAAAACCAGCAAATTTCCAGCAATCTGGGGCCCCCATGTGGCTCACCAACTTCCTCAAGTTGTCAAGTAGGAGCTAAGCATATACCCCCCAAACCTGTGGTCCCCCTAGAATGGCAAACTTCAAAAGGTTCCCTTTTTAGCCTCCCCCCTGTGGGGCACCCGCCCCCATGAGTTTCCGCTAAAATCCCAGGATCCACACTTTTACCGCATTCTGGCCAAAGGCCCTTTTCTTTTTTCAAACTATTCTGAAGGGCCCCCTGAAATTTTGTCACAGCCTCATCCTCCTTAAAGACTACGCCAGCTGCGCCATTTTCCTGGGCCCAAAACCCGCCCGGGCTATGTGGAAGGGTAAAGGTTTTTTTTTTAAGGGGAAAAAAGTAAGTTGTTGATCACCCTACAAAAAAGGGTATGGGTAGCAAAGAAACAAAGGGGTTTAATAAAAAAGGGGTTTTTCCATCATGCCCTGTGGGTGGCATTTTTAATAAGAAGAGGTTTTCAAAGTTTTAACAGGATGGGTTTCACCTTTGGGAGCGGCACCTTTCTCGGGAACATGCCCCCCAAAAGTTTTGGCTCAGAACAGAGAGGGTGGGCAGGCAATAAACCATCTGTTTTATTTGGGGGGTTTTTGAGCATGCTAAACCCCCGCGCCACCAAAAATGGGGGCCCCATAGAACGGGAAAGGGGAACACGGGAGAACACAGGCTCACCTGTACGGGAACTCCCGTAGAACAAAGGGAAAACACAGCGCTCCCCCTGTAATGGGAACTCCCATAGAACAGAATGGAGAACATAGCGCTCTCCCCGTACTGGGAACTCCCATAGAAAGAATGGAGAACACAGCACTCCCCTGTACTGGGAACCTCCCATAGATCCAGGGAAAGGTGGAACACAGCGCTCCCCTGTACTGGGAACTCCCATAGAACAGAAGGGAGAACACAGGGGCTCCCCTGTACTGGGAACTCCATGAATAGAATGGAGAACACAGCGCTCCCCTGTACTGGGAACTCCCATAGAACAGAATGGGGAACACAGCTCTCCCCTGTACTGGGAACTCCCCTAGAACTGAATGGAGAACATAGCGCTCCATTATACCGGGAACTCCAAGAAAGAATGGAGAACACAGTGCTCCCCCGTACTGGGAACCCCCCATAGAACAGAATGGAAAACCCCAGCGCTCCCCTGAACTGGGGAACTCCCGTAGAGCAGAATGGGGAGAACGCGGCGCTCCCCCCGGACTGGGAACTCCCGTAGAGCAGAATGAAGAGCTAGTTGCACATGCACAAAAATCTTTATCCTTTAGTATGGGAGTTCAGTGAGATAGAACCTGCACCTATCAGGCATTGATGGCATGCCCTATCGATACACCATTAAGGTCTATGGTGAGACAACCTATCGATACACCATCAACGTCTATGGTGAGACAACTTATCGACACACCATCAACATCTATGGTGAGACAACCTATCGATACACCATCAACGTCTATAATGAGAAAAAATAAAACCCATATTAAAAAACGCCATCAATGTCTAGTGAGGGCAACCTATCGACCACCATCAAAGTCTATGGTGAGACCCAAACCTATTGATACACCATCAACGTCTATAATGAGACAACCTATTGACACGCCATCAATATCTATGGTGAGACAACCTATCGATACACCATCAATGTCTATGGTGAGACAACCTATCAATACACCATCAACGTCTATAATGAGACAACCTATTGACACGCCATCAATGTCTATGTTGAGACAACCTATCGACACACCATCTATGTCTATGATGAGACAACCTATCGATACACCATCAACGTCTATGATGAGACAACCTAATTACACCCATAAATGTCTATGTTGAGACAACCTATCGATACACCATCAACATCTATGTTGAGACAACCTATTGACACACCATCAATGTCTATGTTGAGACAACCTATCGATACACCATCAACATCTATGTTGAGACAACCTATTGACACACCATCAACGTCTATGATGAGATAACCATCAATACGCCATCAATGTCTATGGTGAGACAACCTATCGACACACCATCAACGTCTAGGTGAGAAAACCCTATCGAAACACCATCAACTTCAAGGTGAGAACAATATCGAACACCATCAACGTCTTGGGGGGACAACCATCATACCCACAAAAAACGTCTTTGGTGAGAAACAATCGACACACCACCCAAGACAATGGTATACAACCATCAATAACCAAACAATGTCTTGGTGAAAACCTATGAATACACCATCAATGTCATGGTGAGAACAAAACCTATTAAATTTAAATAATGTCTATGGTGGAAAAAACCTATCGACACAGCATCAACGTCTATAGTGGGACAACCTATTGATACACAACCAATGTCTATGGTGAGACAACCTATAGATACACCATCAACGTCTATGGTGAGACAACCTATCGACACACCATCAACGTCTATGGTGAGACAACCCCTTTAAGCAACATGGTTGTTAACCTTAGGTTTTGGGTTAAGGACAGTGTTGCTCATAGGTTTCCCTTTTCAGTTCAACACTGGTGTGACCAAATTTGTCCCAAACCCAATTTTCTTTCTTCTGTCCTTAATACGAACCCTAACTGTAACCCATAGTTGGTTTGGGGGATTTTAGAACATTTTGTAAGGCTTAATTTACCTCTCTGTGGTTCTTCTGGTCCCATATTGCTCTTACTTCAACCTCAGAGCAGAAATGATGTTGGAGCAGAAGTAACAACGGAGCAAGAGTCCTACGGGACTACAGAGAGGTAAGTCATGCCTTACCAAACAATAAAAAAATCCTATTCTCATTTTTGGATTAGGATTATGGTTGGTTGTTTTGGTGAACATTGCCAAAATTTTGAGTCGAGAAAAAGTTTTTGATGCTTTTTTGGCCAACAAATAAGAAACATGAGACCTTAAAGAAGCTGTTGGCTGACAAGTGAGATTTTGTTCCTTTGTCGGCCAATTCCAGGACATTTTACACTGGACAATTATCGGAAAACGAATGTTCCTACGAAACCTCATTTACCCAATGTTATAAGTGTAATAAGTTCATTAAAAAACACAACAATTTTTTGGGGCCATATTTACAGCTCAATGGCTGGACTAGACCGAACCCAGTAGCAGGCATCTCTGGCTTATATGCTACCTGGGAAAAATTAACAGGTGCAGCTAATTGCTGAGCAGCAGCTAACACACCCCACTGCTAGGGGGACAATTAGATGATAAAAAACTGCACATTAACTTAATACCTGTTCACATGGCACGTGGCACCCTTTTATATCGCCTTCTATATATATATATGTAATTGTAGTACCAGCAACCACCCCCCTCATGCATGGCGGGCATGTGAGTGGTTGTTCTCTTGGTATTTTTGCGTTTGTGCAGTCTCCCCATGTATTATGCTGTGGCTTTTCTGCATGCTGGTATGAACAGGTATTAAGTTAATGTGTAGTTTTTGCAAATTGTTCCCCTAGCAGTGGGGTGTGTGAGCTGCTGCTCAGCAATTAGTTGCCCTGTTCATTTTTCCCAAGTAGCATATAGGTAAGAGCTGCCTGCTACTGGGTTCAGTCTAGTCCACCCATTGAGCTTTGAACATGGCCCCAAAAATTGTTGTGTTTTTTGAGTAAGTAATGTCCCATTTTTTTGTATGTGAAATAAGTTCTTTAGGCGCAAAGTTTGGAGAAGCTTTTTCTATGCTTCACCGCTCCCTTCCTTACTTTTTAGTCCTGTGCCCTCTAAAACTTACAGTACATGACAAAAAGCTAAAAACTTTTATAGTTTAAGAACAAATAAGAGAAGCAGAGCGGCTGAGATGTGCACCCGGGGGAGGAAATCAGGATAAAATGTACCGTCAAATACCGGTGTTTAATCAGTGTAAATATTGAACAGGGTTTTAATTTGAAGCTATAGCTGCAGGAAATACAGCAGATCGGGACGATACTGTGAGCGGCGGAGGGAGACAAGGTCGCACAGCGGCAAGGAAGCAGATGGTGCATTGCAAATAGTGGAGCACGACTGCACCGACGGGCAAGGTAGTTGTTAGGCTCTGTCTCCACTGCACAGAAAAACGTCCGTTTTTTCAGCGTTTTTTGTTTTCTAAAAACGCTTGAAAAACGCCTGTAATCATCTCCCATAGATTCTAATGTAAACCCTCCCGCTGTCTGCACTGAGCTTCTTTTTTCCTGCTCGTTTTTTTTACTGGTCGTATTTTGCAACATGCTCTAAAAAACGCCAGAGCAGAAAATTTACTACAGGAGTCTATGGAAAGCGGCGGATGTTTTTTGCCGCGATTTTTCAATGAAAACCCTCCCCGGGGACCCAAGTCCCACCTATAATAGGTGGTAACAAAGTTATATCTGATCAAATTTGCATACCCGTGTCTGATGTGTCCTTTTTTGTACCTTTTGTAATAAAATGATCATGCTTTGGTCGCTAACGATTTTTGCGCAATTCATATTTTTTTCGCTAAAAATACGTGTTTTTTTTTACAGATTTTGGCATCAGAATCAGGTCATTTTTTACAGATTTTGATGCTAAAACCCTTTTCTAAACATATTTTGGCGCTAATAAAAATTATCCCCGCTACTGGACGCTGGAACCCAAAACGTTTTTTACGGATTTTGGTGTTAAAATCCTTTTCTTAACATATGTGAGCGCTAATAAAGTTATCTCTCACTAAAATAATTTTTTTTTACAGATTTTGACGCTAATAACGTTATCTCGCTTCTGACACCAAAAATACGTTTTTTTTACGGATTTTGCCGCAAGAATCCGTTTTTTTTTTTACGTTTTTTGGCACTTAATTTTTTTTTACAGATTTTGACGCTAATAAAGTTATCTCGCCTCTGACGCCAAAAATACGGGTTTTTTTACGGATTTTGCCGCAAGAATCCAGTTTTTACATTTTTTGGCACTAAAATAATTTTTTTTACAGATTTTGGTGCTAATAAAGTGATCTCGCTTCTGACACTAAAAATATTTTTTTTTACGGAATTTGCCGCTATAATGCGTTTTTTGGGATTTTGGTGCTAAAATCCTTTTCTTTAAAGATTTTGTGGCTAATACAGTTTTATCTTGCTGTATGGAAAGATAATTGGGTTTTTGTGATTTTTTGGTGCAAGAATCTGGTGCAAAATTTAATAAAGCAGTAGCACGCGCCAGCCAGCACACAAAGGACAATGTGCCTCACAATGGTTACAGTGATCTAAAGGGTGACCTACTTAAATGTTAATCCACCTGTGGGTGTAATTTGCATCCAATTTCTTAATTGTGCATACCATTAAAAGCAAGCAAAGACGCGTCAAAAAAACGAAAAACGCGCCAAAAAACGCTCCAAAAAACGAAAAACGCGCCAAAAAACTGACGTTTTTTCAGCTGCTTTTGACAGGAGGGGACAGAAAACTCAGTTTCATGAACATTTTTAGTAATTCGTTTTCAGGTCGTTTTTTGTCCACTGCAGGGGAGACAGAGCCTTAAAGTGGTTTTACAATGCTTGCTTGGCCAGATTCAGAAATCCCAAAGAAATATATGGGGAGAATCGCGCAAGAGCGGCCAGCTCCCTGTTTTCTAAGGCCGGCTCATAGCAAACTGCAAGCTGGCCTCAGACCTAGAAATCTTCTTCTTCTTCTTCTTCTTCTTCTTCTTCTGTCTATTCATTGCTGTATGACCTTTGGATGCTCTGTAGACCAGTTATCACCATGTGTGACCCTTGGATACTCTGTAGGCCAGTTATCACCATGTGTGACTCTTGGATACTCTGTAGACCAGTTATCACCATGTGTGACCCTTGGATACTCTGTAGACCAGTTATCACCATGTGTGACCCTTGGATACTTTGTAGATCGGTTATCACCATGTGCCACCCTTGGATACTCTGTAGACCAGTTATCACCATGTGTGACCCTTGGATACTCTGTAGGCCAGTTCTCACCATGTTTGACCCTTGGATACTCTGTAGACCAGTTATCACCATGTGCGACCCTTGGATACTTTCTAGACCAGTTATCACCATGTGTGACCCTTGGATACTCTATAGATAAGTTTTCACCATGTCCAACTCTTGGATACTCTGTAGGCCAGTTCTCTCCATATCTGACCCTTGGATACTCTGTAGACCAGTTATCACAATGTGCGACCCTTGGATACTATGTAGACCGTTATCTCCATGTCTGACCCTTGGATACTCTCTAGGCCAGTTCTCACCATGTCCAACTCTTGGATACTCTGTAGACCAGTTATCACTATAGCTTTAGGCTCCCACTTCCTGTTCAGGATGTAGGCAGTTCTACAGCTTCATGCTCCCAATTCCTGTTAAAGTTGTGTGGTTCAACAGCTTCTGATTCGCTCTTTTTGGTTAGGCAGTAGGCAGTTCTACAGCTTCAGACTCCCACTTCCTGTTCAGGCTGTGGTTGGTTCTACAGCTTCAGGCTTCCACTTCCTGTTCAGACTGTAGGCAGGTCTGCAGCTTCGGGCTCACACTTACTGTTCAGGCTGTGGGTGGTTCTACAGCTTCTGGCTCCCACTTTTTGATTAAGTGGTTACTACAATTTTGGGTCCCACTTTCCTTTTTTAAGTTTTGC
>JAODAL010045494.1:0-31885 GCA_025379985.1 Phyllomedusa bahiana
CAAAAATTTAAAAAACACTAAAATGTTATGTTTTTTTTTTTAAAAAAACGATAATTTTTTGCACCTTTCAATTCACCCTGGGTTAATATAAAAAAACTGTTTTTAAAAATTCGTAATTCCTGGTCAAAAGAACAAAGCTTTGGGGGCGGGGGGAAAAGTCAAAAAACACGTAAATTTTTATTTTTTGGGTTTTAAAAAACGATTTTTTGCACCTTTTAATTCACCCTTTTGGGAAATATAGAAATTTCGGTTTTTAAAATTTTCGTAATGGGGCTGGGCAATGAACCCAAACGGGTGCGCAAAAGTCAAAAAAAAACTTAAATTTTTTTGGTTTTGGGTTTTAAAAACGTAATTTTTTTCCCCTTTCAATTCACCCGGGGGTGAATATAGAATTGCTGTTTTTAAAATTTTTCGTAGATGCTGCGGAAGGGAAGAACCTCCTTAAGGAGACACCCCGGGAAAAACGGTTGTAGATTTTTTTTTTTTGCCCTTTTTGCCTCTACTTAGCATCTGGGAATTCCCCAAGGATTAAAGGGAAAGGGGAAGGGGAAGGCCCCCCCCCTTTTTGTTGGGGTTTAAAAAAATCCTCAATTTGCTTTTGAACCCCACCGAGTCTTGAGAAAACAAAAAAGGGGTTTTTTTTGCCCAAACCAGTTTTCTTTTCATCTAAAAAGGGCAACCCCTGGGGTTTTGGGATTTTTGTCCCTCTTCAGTGCAAAGTAGAGAAAAATACTGGCTGGCTGTTGGGAGGGTCGGGTAAACTTTAGGAAGGGTAAGATCCCTCCTTAAGGAAAAATCTGCGTAAATGAAAAATTTCTTTTGGGGGTGAAAAAATCAAAAAACACTTTAAAGTTATGGGTTTTTATAAAATAAACAGAATTTTTTTGCACCTTTTTACCGTTGGGAATATAGAATTGCTGTTTTTTAAATTTACGTTGGGGCCCGGTCAAAAAACAATGCTGGGTTTTTTGAAAATTTAAAAAAAACTAACTATTATTTTTTTATATAAAAAACGGTTTTTTTTTTTCCCCTTTCAATTCACCCTGTGGAAAATGGAATTGCTGATTAAGATTTGGTAGGTGCTGCCAATGAACAATGCGGGTTTCCAAAAAATCAAAAAACCCCGGGAACAATTTATGTTTTTGATAAAATAAAAAAGGGATTTTTTTTGACCTTTCAAAACCCCCTGTTGGGGAAAATAGAAAATTTCTGGTTTAAAAAATTTTACTTAAAGCTGCGTCAAAAACAATGCTTTGGGGGCGCAAAAGTTTAAAAAACATGGAAAAAGTTAAGTTTTTTGGGAAAAATAAACATTTTTTTGCACCTTTTTTAAATTCCCCCCTGTGGTGAAATAAGGGAATTTTTTGTTTTTAAAAATTTTCGTAGATGCTTTCGTTCAATGAACAATTTCGGGGGCGCCCAAAAATCCAAAAAAACACTTTAAATGTTATGTTTTTGAAAAAAAAACGGTATTTTTTGCCCTTTCAAATTTCACCTGTGGGAATAATAAAATTGGGGGTTTTAAGAATTTTCGTGGAGCTCTTTAAAGAAAAAATTGGGGGCGCAAAAGTAAAAAAAAAACGTAACGTGATGGTTTTTTGTACGATTTCACGGAAAATTTTTTGGGAACAAACAACCTGTGCTGGGCTACTAGATTGGGTTTTATTGTAAATTTTAAATGCAAGGTTTGGGTAATCAAAAAGTCAAGGTGAAAAGGGGAAAAAAAGAAAATGAACACCTATTTGAAATGTTTTTACTGAAAATAAAAAAATAAATTTTGCAGCTAACATAAAAAGAACCTTTCAGTTACTAGAAAAAGATGGTTTTCCAAATATAAGTAGGCTGCCCGAAATCCAAAGGGAAAAAATTCAATAGCAAACGTTAATAAAAAAGATATTCCAATACAAAAGTTACACTAAGTTTTTGGGTTTAACTTTATCCAGTGGGTTTTTTTTAGAAAAGAGCTTGTCTGTGTTTTTCCCCGTCCCCCCCCCCCCCCGCTCCCACCCGCCCGTGAATTTTTCAGCGGTTTGTGCCCCTTTAAAAAATTTTCAAACTAACAAAATTTTAAAAACCAAAACCTAAACTAACTAAAATTTGGGAAAGGGTCCCCAGCTAAAAAAGTAAGGTTTTTTTTGCAGAAAAACTAATTTTGCCCGGTGTTTGGCCACAGGTCAAACGCAGGTCCTATCCCTAGAGACGCTTAGAGACACTGAGGCTTTAACAGTAAACGTTGTTTTATGTAAAACGAGGTCATTGTTTTTCCAGCCAAGCGCAACCATACACATCCCAGTCATGACGTCGCACACACATCTCCCCCTGCGCTATTCTGTAATCTGATTTGCTGGCCGCCAAAAGTACCGGACGCGCCGAAAACGGTGCGCTCTTACGAGATGATGCTCAGATTTTAACCTTTTTTATCGCATGATCTGGGAATATCGATCACCATAAAAACCTTGCCGATTTCAACTTTGTCGATAAAAATTGCTCAACACTAGTTAAGAGAAGCAGTCTCTGAGACAAGCTGTGACAACCCCAAAAATCGCTGTATAAAAATGAGTTCTTTAGTAAGAGATATCATTAGCAGCCGTGGCAGCACCTTCCCTAATCAGTACAGTGAGAGCGGAATGAGCTCCCAGCGTCGCGCCCGGACTTATATAGTACGGTGATTTCACAGAATCCCGCCGGTCTCTGATTGGCTTCATCTCTGCACATGTCATGTAGGCTATGCCCTTCTTCCTACCAGAGTTCTTTGCCCCATGTAACGCCATGTGCTCGCAGCCATTTTATCAATCAAAAGCACACTTCGTTCACGCGAAGTACCCCAAACTTCGACTTCGTTCAGAACCGAAGTTTTCCTGAAATTCTAAACAAATTCCACTTCGTTAGAATTCATTTGCCCATCTCTACTTACATTACAAGCACCTGTTGTGTAAAGTTTGTTTATTAGAAATAAGAAAATTCAGTAAATCCTTCAGTTTAAAGGAAGAAACAAGTGTGGCGAATATTGTTTTTGCACATTACAGTTGTATCCAATGACTCACAGGTGACATTTTCTCTGATGAGTCACTTTCTCTTCTTCTGCATCCGGTCCAGACTGTCATGATGACTTCTCTCGGTCACCACTCGTCCATGCATAATTTGCACACAAATATCTTAGATTCCTAAATTCTCCAGAACCTGTTAACCTATTCCCATCTCTGTTTAAACTTCCCATGGGTGGAAGAGTGGGTACATGCCATAGTTGAGAGGCACCGTCTCCTAGAAGGATGGTGTATAACAGAGGGCATATTGTGCAGTCCGAACTCCTCCCCTTTCATCCCAGAAGATGAACTGCAGGTATGGTGCATGATCTTCAGAGGATACATGGTATGGAATTTAGTCCTGCTATGTTTTTTGTAGCGCTTCTGTTTTCCTCCACAGATTTTCCTGTTGGACTATGAAGGATTTATTGGACTACGTCGGACCAATGTTGAATCAGATTCTTTAATAAAATAGTCAATGAGGGCTTGTGACGGGGAGTGTTTATTTAATTAAGGTTTTTTTTGTGTGATGTTAGTGTGTTTCTTTTACCATTTTATTCCAGTGTTATTCCAGACATATTTGACAGACGCCTCTGTATTACTAACACTGGTGCATGGTGTCAACCGTGGGGTGACAAAATAAAACACCGTTGGATGACATCAAGCCCCAGTTATAGTTATAGAGATATGACAGTTAAACACCTCTATTACTAACACTGGAAAAAAATGGTAAGAAAATACAGCAAAACAACACAAAAACACTTTATTTAAGTAAACACTTTCTGATAAAATTCCTTATTGACCATTTTATTAAAAAAATGGATTCAATGCAAATATGACATAATCAAGAGAAGAAACCTGTAAAATACAAAAGCACTAACTAGCATCTGGCTGACAGCTATCTAAAGATCCAAGGGCAGCATGAATAGTAAATATGGTCCTACAGATAGGTCGACCCTCCTTTTAGATAGGTAGATTCCCAAATTAGTTAGCCAAACACATGCTATTAGATAAGTAGTTGTTCCTCCACTTGATATCTAGAAAGATAGGCCATCCATAATGTTCCAAGACTCTGGTAGGTAGGTAGTTAGGTAAGTAGGTTGGTGAATAGGGTCAACAGTAAGTAAGGCCCCAGCTACGCAAGTCCCCAGGTATGTGCATATAAAAGTCTCCAGGTAGGTTGCCAAGGCCCAAGGAAGGTAATTATGTGGGCAGGAAGTTCCCAGGTAGGGAGGTAGGCAGAAAGTCCCCCACGTAGGAAGGCAGGCAAGAACCCAGATAGGTAGATGAGGCCCCAGGTAAGTAGGTAGGAAGTCAGACAGGAGACAGGGCTACAGGTGGGTAATTGGGGGCTTTAAGTATGTGGCTAGGCAGGCAAGGCCCCAGGTAGGTAGGCAGTGCACCAGGTATGTAGATATGGAAAGTCCTATGTGTAAAGGTAAACGGGCAAGGTCACAGGTAGATAGGCAGGGCCCCAGATTACTAGGTATGCAAGGCTCTAAGTATAGAGGGAAATGTAAAAGACCACAGGTAGGTAGGCCCCAGGTAGGATGGTGGGTATGCCCAAGGTAGGTAAGTTAGTAGGGCCTAGATATCTTATGTAGGTAGGCCCTAAGTAGGTAGGTTGGTAGGCCCAAGGTCAGCAGGTAGGCCCCAGGCAGGTAGATAGGTAGGCAGACCCAAGTTAGTTAGGTGGTAGGTAGGCACCAGTTAGGTAGCTAAATAGGCCTAGGTAGGAATGTAGGCAGTGGGTAGGTCTTAGGTAGGTAGGCAGCAGAGAAACCCCAAGTAGGTAGGTAGATAATCCCTAGGTAGAAAGGTAGGCAGTAGATAGGCCACAGGTAAGTAGGTAGGGCTCCATTAGTAAAGAATAAACTCACCTCTCCCTGCTCCCCTTATGAGCCGGCTTCTCTTACTGAAGCCCAACATGGGCAACATGATGATGTGACTTCATCACACCACTTGCATCAGATTGCGCAACTGACATCTGATAGGCTTAAGGCTTTAACTAGGGCTTAGGCCTACTAGGTCAAATAGCGGGGCAGGGAGGAGGCTGCTTTCTGCTCTGCTAATTGCCTTAACTGTTTGCACATCCCCGATCCCTAGGATATGCCTCTGATCACTGTGCTGGCAAGGCCCCCTTCAGCGGCGGGCCCTGTAGCAGCCGCTATGGCTGCTATGATGGTAGTTCTGCCACTGTGTGCCTGTATTCCAAATTTGTGGATTGTTGCAGCATACTTCTGGTGCCAGTGCATGGTCTTCTGCAGCGAAGTACAGCTCAATATTTACTATAGTCTACTTTCAGAATAGGTACAATACTGTGGCAGCTGCTCAGGAAAAAAGTACAGTATGTGACATAGTAACATCAGATCAGCTCTGTTTGTGTCCTGTATAATCAAGGTGCAGTCCTATGTGTCATGTATGGTCAAGCAGATATGTCATCTCTAAGTGGCGTGTGTTCTGGAATAAAAGTTCCTCTTAAAATGTCAATCCTCCTGAACATGTAACCCTACCCCACCCCACCATCTTCAGCCATAAACTATTCTCAATACAACTGATATTAAACTTCTTTTATTTAACCTAATTATATATTTTTTCTTACCTATACGCATTTTTAATGTCTATAACATATAAGTCTGTAATTAATTAATTCAATTTATATTATTCCTTGTGGGAAAATGTATGTGATACTCAAACTTTCTGTTCTTAACCTGCCTTTAGGAATCTATTAATAATAAATACCAATGTACTACAGTACATTAAAAATATATTATTCTGATAAAATACTATCTTTATGAGCCATCATCAGTGCCATATTTGTATGTGATGGAAAAGTGACATGGGTTTCAGAATTGCATTGAAAGTGAATCGCTTAAAGATTTCCAATACTTTTACAGGTATATAATTCTGGTACATGTTTCCCTGTGGCAGATACAGAGACACTACTCGTATAATGAACCAGTAATATACCAGGAAATATACAACAATATAATTACAAATTAGTGCCTAATTTTAAGCCACAAGAAGTCATGTTTCCATTCTTTTAAGCCATATGACTATCATAGAGGTATTCCATTACTTAGTTACATTGTTTGTAAGTCTAAAAAAGACAAACAGTGAAGGAAATAATTATTTGATCCCCTGCTGATTTTGTAAGTTTGCCCACTGACAAAGACATTAAGGGCGACATGACAGAAAAGAGGCGCTTTCACGCCAGTTTTAAGGGGCATTAAATGAGTGTATAGTATGCCTAATTTAGGCGTATACCAAAAAAAGGCGCATAGCATATCATTGCTAGCATATTTGATGCGCCTACTTTAGGTGTATTCAAAAGTGTCAAATTTACCTAGTTTTGGTGTACGACAGTTCGTTTGTATAGAGAAAATAGTGTCAACAGTCTTTTTGTGAAAAATACACCAAAAAATGGTGCAGCCCCAATGGGACATGTCACCCTAATTGTCTATAATTTTAAGGCTAGGTTAATTTAGAATATCCAAAATAAAATCAAAAAAATCACATTGTATAAATTATATAAATTTGTATTTTACTGAGAGAAATATGTATTTGATCCCCCACCAACTATTAAGAGTTCTGGCTTCTTCAGACCAGTTAGGGTGCTTTCACACAGCGCAGCTTTGGTGCAGTTTTAACTGTGCTCCAATTACACTGCCTTTATTACCAGCAAGCTTCTTTCAGTTGTTTCAGGTGTTTTAAGTAAGTAATCAATTACTTTGTGTGAAGTCTTGTGGTTTACAAATACACTAATTGATTACTCGCTATCCGAACAGTTTAAATAAGTAAAAAAAGCTTGCTGGTAATAATGCAGTTTAATTGGAGCGCAGTTAAAACTTAAATGCTACTTAAATGCTCCTAATCAACTCGTTACCTGCATTAAAGACAGCTGGCTTAGTCACCTTGATAAAAAGACTCCTGTCCACACACTCAATTAATCAGTCAGACTCTAACCTCTACAACATGGGCAAGACCAAAGAGCTTTCTAAGGATGTCAGGGACAAAATCATAGACCTGTGGGAATAGGCTACAAAACCATAAGTAAGACATTGGGTGAGAAGAAGACAACTGTTGGTGCAACAGTAAAAAAATGGAAGAACTGCTGTCAATCGACATCAATCCAGGGTACCATGCAAAATCTCATCTCGTGGGGTATCCTTGATCATGAGGAAGGTGAGAGATCAGCCTAAAGCTACACAGGGGCAACTTGTTAATGATCTCAAGGCAGCTGGGGCCACAGTCACCAAGAAAACCATTGGTAACATGTTATGCCATAACGGTTTAAAATCCTGCAGTGCCCCCAAAGTCCCCCTGTTCAAGAAGGCACATGTGCAGGCACATCTGAAGTTTGCTAATGAACACCGGATGATCGGGATGATTGGGGGAAGGGTTCGTTCAATGAACAAAAATTTAGCTCTTTGGCATTAACTCAATTGCCGTTTTGGAGGAACAAAAAAAAGCGCCTAGACCCAAAGAACCCACCCCCCACTGTAAAGAAAAAAAGGGGCGAAAACATTAGGGGCGACATTATGTCTGCCACGTCGGAGGCACTTTTCGCCACTTTCCGGGGAAAAATTTTGCGCCTCATTATGTGGGCGGGGGGTGTGCTCATACATGCCGTTTAAAGTCCGGGGCCTTGTCAGTGTGTGAGGCCAGGGGGACTTGGCGCTTGCGGACTGGCCTAAAAAAATTCGCCGCCCGAGGGGTAGCTTATACATTCATGTAAAGTCCCCCGGGCCCTCGTCAGTGTGTGGGGGCGCAGTGCGGGACTTAGGCCAGTGCGGGACGCGCCAAAGATTTCCCGTCCGGGAGGGCCTCAAACATGGGGGGAAAAGTCCACACGCCTCCCGGGTTGTGGGGGCGCGTGCGGGACTTAGGCGCAGGCGGGGCTTTTGCCTAAATTTCCCCCTAAAAAATGTGCTAATACATGGGGGGAAAAGTTCACCGGCCCGCCATTTTGGGGGCAGTGGGGGACTTAGGCGCAGTGGGGGACGGCGGGAACATAAAATCCTTCGAGCGGGCTGGAAAACAGGAAAAATCATTAAGATGTCGTGCGGCGGGATGAATAAAAAAATTTCCTTTATTGGTTTAAAACATTCTCGAAAAAGAGCTCAAACCTACAAAAAAATACATAAATAAAATCATTTTCCCAAAAAATCTAGAAGGGCATACATCGGGAATTTGAAATTGGAAATTCCCGGTAAATACGTAATTCAAATTTTTAACATTCTCATTGGTCGCAGAAACCACCAAATCAAAAAATAGGACGACAGTACCCCTTATAACCTATGAAAGATTGCCCAATCAAAATCAAAGGGGGGACATTCAAAATACAGTAAAAATGCAGAAAAGAGCTGTTTGGGTTGAACTGTGGGGGTTGGCTACCCCGGCCCAATCAGGCGCGAGCTACTTCCCCCATTGCAGTCTAGGGGAAAGGGGGGCACGAAATCTCAGCCCGTGGGGCATGGAGTATTAGAAAATAAATCATTTTTATTAATTTAAACACTTCTCTGTATTTTGACAAACCCATACAAATGATTTGGGCTAACGAAAAATAAAGAAATAAAAAGAATTTTCAATTAATATTTTTTTTTTGTTACCCCCCTATTATTGTTCTTTTTAAACAATTTGGAAACAACTTTTATACATTTGATTTCGGGCTTGTACTTTTTTTAAAATTTAATTGAAAAAACCCATAAGAGCGTCGCTCGCTCTCCCTTGGTCCAAATAACCGCGCCTATTAACTTACCCAAATCACAAACAGAAATCGCTCTGCATTTTCCCCCCCATAAACTTATGGAAGTAGCTCACCCCCTTTACTGGCTGGAAGGACGAGCCCCTCTTCCACCCAACCAATCCATACGAATATTTCCCATGCAGTTATAACTTTTTAGGGCCCCCCTTCTATCGCCCCCTTTCTTGCTCCACCCCAAAATGACGCACTACAAATGATTGGGGGATTCATATAGCCGCCTGGGCTCAACCCAAATGCTCTTTTCTGCCTTTTTTTCTTTTTTTGAACTGCCCCTGCCTTTTAAATTTGATTGGTCAGAATTCCCCATAGCTTATAAGGGCTCACTGTTGCCCTTTTCTGTTTTGGCTGGTTTTTCCCGACCAATGAGAAGAGCTTAAAAAATTTTAATTCGTATTTCCTGGCAATTCTTATATCCAATTCCTGATGTAGCCCGGTTTTTTGGCGACAAAGCATTGTTTGGGGGTTTGATTTTTTTATTTTTTTAGGGGGTTTCAGTCTTTTTCAGATAATATTTTCACCAATAAAAATGATTTTTTTTAATCATACTCCCTGCCGCACAGCCTGAGAGCCGAGATTTTATTGCCCCAATCTGCCATAGACTACAATGGGGCAAGCCGCGCTCTGATTGGCCGGGATACCAAAACCCCCGCTATCAAACCCAAACACTCTTTTTTGCATTTTTACTATATTTTTTAACTGTCCCGCCTTTGAATTTGATTTTTCAATATTTCCATAGGTTATAAGGGTCCCCGTCACTCCTATTCTGATTGGCCAGGATTGCCAAACCCCCGCTAGCTCAACCAATCAGCTTTTTCTGCATTTTTATGTATTTTAAAATGTCCCCCCCCCTTTTTAAATTTTATTGGTCAATACTTCTCCATAGGTTTTAATGGGGTCCCTGCACTCCATTCTATTGGGGCCCGATTTCCAAGCCCCCCTAGCTCAACCAGAGCTCTTTTCTGCATTTTACTGTTTTTGAATGCCCGCTTTTGAATTTGATTGGTCAAACTTCTCCTAGGTTTTTAAAAGGGTCACTTTTGCTCCTATTCTGATTGGTGTTTTGCCGACCCAAAGAGAATACTTACAAATTTTTAACTCGTATTTCCCGGGGAAATTTCCAAAATCCAATTCCTGATGTTTGCGCCATTCTATTTTGGAAAGTGATTTTTTTTATTTTATTTTTTTTTTTAAAATTTGGTCTTTTTTTGATAATGTTTTACACCAAAAAAAGCGATTTCTTGGGAACATACCCATGCCGCCGGAGCTGAGAGCCCAGTTTTTTCTTGCATCTTTATAGTTTCCTCTCATTTTACGTTCTCGCTTCACTTCGCCTCCGCCGGATCATTTAGACCGAATCAAAGGGCTGCCCGTCCCGGGGCTGGGGGCCCCGCACCCCTGCGAGGCCCCACTTTTTCCCACCCCCGATTAAATTCCTTCGGATTTTCAAACTCGCCGCAAACCCGCCCCAGAAAGCCCCACCGTGCCCCCTTACAGCCCCTTTTATGTTTGGCCCTCCGAAAGGGCGAAGGCTGCGCCTAACATCGTCCCTTCTCCGACAGGGGATCCGGGCCGGGTTTAGGCCGGAGCGCCAGAAAAACGGGCGCAAATCCAATCATACATTTTGCCCAGTTTTGGGGGTGTTTTCTTTGCTAAGGGACAGGGCCCTTCACCCACAATGGAAAAGGAGCCAAACATTTCAATCCCCGATGACAACCCCCTTATGTGCAAAAAGGGGCGGTGAACAGGCCATACACTGCATTTTTCCCCCTAGGCTTTACTCGAGTCAATAAGTTTTCCAGTTTTTGTGGGGAAAATTAGGTGCCTTCGCTTTATTCAGCCGGTAATACCGGTATAAATTTTGGGAATTTTATTGTAAGATTCAACACCTCTTAAATTTGGTATTTGCATAAACAGTTTAAACAGGTTTAAAAATAAAGTGGTGTCATACTTTGTACATCAGATGCATTTTTATTCTACCAATGGTACCTAAAAGCAAAACTAAAGTAAGGAAAATGTCATAAAAAAAATCTTCAGCAGTAAAATTCTATCTGTTATTTATGTGCATAATTACAGTATATGAAGCATTTTAGCCTAAATCAACTCAATCAACCTATAAGGCACGAAGATGGAGGCTGAATTAGCTATTATTTAACCACATAAAATTATTATGTGAAAACATCATTCAGAAGTTATTTTGAGACCATTACAGTTGCTCAATGACTAGCACTATCATCTTGAAGATATGTAGACTTTTGCTTGATTTTGACCAAAAGCAACATCTGCATAAAGTTAGTGTAACATTTTCAAAGGAGCTGTATTTGCAAGATAGTCACAAGTTATACAGGCAATGCAAACAGTCCATGAAAATGTCTCTTTGGGAAAGGTGTATCGTTGAGACTGCAGATAACAGAGCTCTGCCAAACTGTGGTTAGGGAGGAGAGGGGCAACAAAGTTCAAACAAAAAGGTGACCTGAAACAAAAGAAGCACAGCAGGAGGACACTGGATAAGCAGAAGCATGGCAGACTTGTGATGGGATGCAGATGCCAGGAGACCTAGACAGAATACCAGACAACCAGATACTTAGACTACAGGTACCAACAGACTTAAAGCAGAAGACAGCTGGGATTTGAACCAGACAGGAAACAATGGCAGGATATGGGTCAGTAGCAACAGAGGAACGCGGAACCAGGAACTCAGAAGGCTTGAGACACAGTGCAATGACCGAGATTGCACATCAGAAACTTGGTCTCTCACTACCGGAAGTAGCAGGGCTAAATAGCTCTACCAGACTGTGTGATGGGCAGCAGCTGTGAGAGTGCTGAAAGCAAATTTTAAGGGGCTAGACACGCCCCGAAACGTCACACGTCTCTTTCGGTCCCGTCTGTCTGTTTGCTCCACTATAGGCATTTACACAAAGCTGCACGCCTTGGACACTTTGGATTAACTCTGACTGCTCATATGGACATTGTTAAACGCAAGTAGCAATTTTTTTGCACCTAACGTTACATGTTTTAAGGATATGTTTATGCAATAAAGGTTTTTTATTTTACCTCTCTTGCACTATATCTAATTGGTTGGTCCCTCAAACCTGCATGACCCACAGATTAAAAAGTGCCGGGAAAAGGAGTCTTTCAACCACCATTTTAGTTGAACTGGAAATTGACTAAACCTGTCCTGTACCACAGTATGACCATTAAACCTGTCTGACCCACAGATTAAAAAGTGCCCAAAAAGGAGTCTTTGAACCACCATTTTAGTTGAACTGGACATTGACTATCCCTGTCCTGGACCGCAGCATGCAGGTTGCATTAACCACTGAAGAACAGATTGGCGACGCTGTTTGTTGCTGATATTCACAGGGCCCTGACCCAGCGATGACAGGCCTGACGGTCCTGCAACTGACGATCCGCTGGCTTGCGTGTTGTCGCCAGCACTGGAAGGAGCACCTTTTCTCGTACCTCTACCTCCATGTCCTAAACCCCTCTTTGCAAACGCCACCTGCAATTCGCTCCATGTTCAGAAAGATAAAAATTTAAGAAGGTATGGAAGTTTTTGAAAGTTCTTTTTTGAAAGAGGGCAAATCACGCTATTCTTAAACCCCTCTAATTTCCTACACCCCAAAACTAGGATTAAAAATGAATTGTTTCAAAGCAAATAACTGTAAATGCAAGGGTTTGGAAGAACCGAAAGGGACAAAATAAAAAAGTGTTCTTCCTTCAGTCCCAGGGTTTTACAATGCCCAGTGGGACTAAATTTTGATAGTTTTCAAAAAAATAGCATAAAAAGGGGCGCTTCTGCCCAAACTTGATTCACGGCGCAATAAAACTATTAGAAGTTACACGGTGAAAAAATTTTTCTTTTTTTTGCAGAAATTTAAACAAACGAAAAAAGTTGCAAAAAAAAAATTTTGTATCAAAATTGGGTCGTACGACGTGGTTTTTTTTGAAAAACCTAGGGCTGCCCCAGAGCAATACAGTATTTAAAATTTTAAAACCCATAAAAAAACTTTTTTTGTTTATGCCCCAATAAAATACCCCAAAAACAGTAACACAAATTTTCTGTTTCCAAATTTAAGTAAAAGGGGGGCTTTTTTAAAAAAAAAATGGGGCGAACCAAATTTGAATACAGTTTTTAAAATTTTTTTAAACAATTAATAAAAGGGGGTTTTTTTCCCAACCAATAAAATTTAAAAACAGCAATTCCCACAAATTTCTTTTCGTAATTAAGTACAAGTTTGGGGTCTTTGAAAAAAAAAATGGCCCCGCGAAAAAAGTGAAAAACAGGGAAATTTAAAAATTGTGTAGGATAATAAAATTTTGGGTTTTTGCACCAAATTTGAAATACAACAGCAGTTACTAGAAAATTTTTTCTGTATCCTAATGTAAGTACAAAGGTGGGTTTTTTGAAAAAAAAGGGCCCGGGCGCCAAAGTAAAAGCCCCAAATTTAAAAATTGGGTGTACGGAAAAAATAAAGGTGGTTTTTGCACCTAGAAATACAACACAATTACACAAATTTCTGTATCGAAAAAATAAGTAAAAGATGGGTTTTTGAAAAAAAAAGGGGCCCTGCGCACAAAAAGGTGAAAAAAAAACGAAATTTAAATTGTGTAGGGATAATAAAAGGGGGTTTTTTGCCCCCAATTTGAAAAAACAAAAAATTTTTTACTAATAATTTCTGTATCCAAAATGAAATTACAAGGGGGGTCTTTGAAAAAAACCGGCCCGCACAAAATAAAGGGAAACTATTTCACCCAGGTGGGGGAGGTTGTGTGGAAAAAAAACCTGGTAAAAAAATCCATTTCAAAAATAGATTCAAAGCAAAGGGGCTGGGCTGCACAATATACAATCTCCTTTCAAAAAACCTGCCTGTCTGTCTGTGTTTGCCCGCACCTCCCCCCCCCCCCCGAGGCTGTAAAAGCGCTAGTTGCTTCTTTTAAAAATTCAAACCTAACTTAAAATAAGAAAATGAAATTCCAAATTTTACCTAAGTTTAAAAAGTTCCAGCTAAAAAAAATAAATTGTCTGTGTGAAAAAAGTAACTGTGTCGCTGAGTTTAGCTTTAAAAAAGGAGGGGAGCTAAACACGTCCTGTCTTATTAGACCCCACTGCACTGAAAAAAGGGAAAGGGGGGTTTATGGGAAAAAGAGGTCCCTGTATTTTTTTCCCGCCCAAAGACAACCATACACAACCCCCAGTCATGACGTCGCCCCACCCCGCTAAACCCCCTAAAAGCTCCAATTGTTTATATGGGCTTCGGCCCCAAATTTTACTCTTTTCCTTTCGGGTAATTTTTGACGTTGATAAAGGTCTTTTTCCGACCGAAACGTGATTATGCAAGTACCTGTTTTTGTTTTTGAAATTTCTGGAGGCCAAATTAAAATTCCCCCAGTATAAAGGATTTATAATTTTAAAGAAAAGAATTTGGGTATAAGAAACCTTTTTTGTGCGGGCAAATTTTCTGTTTTTACATTTTTGGAGGACTTTTTTTTTCCCCACCCTTTAATTGCACCATTTTTCAAAATTGTCCTGAAATTTGGGGTCCTTCCCCCATCTTTGAATACTCTATGCCCTAAGCTGATTTGGGGGGGCCCCCCCAAAATGACAGGAAAGGGCAGAAAAAGTCGCGGGTTTTTTTAAAAGATTATGCGCAATTCTCACCTAAAAATTAAACACGTGATCGGAAATTTTCCCCATTTAACCTAAAAAAACCCTGCCCCATTTAAAAATTGTGATTTTTATCGGGTCATTTCCCCATTCATTAAACTCTAACAAAAAAGTTTTTTTTTTAAACATAAGCAAATATTTTCATTCCCCAGAAGGCCCTTGGGAGCTTTGTTTACCCGAAAGATTAAATTCCCCCGTCTGGGCAAAACCCTGACATTCGAGGTGGCAAAAAAAAAGTATAAAGGGGGGGGGCCCCAGAGTGGCACTTTGAAAAGGGTGGAGGTGAAAGGCGGCAGCCCCAAAGGTCAAAAAGGGGGCACCATGGAAAATTCCGGAGGGGGGCAAAAAAAAAGTAGTAGGGCCCCAAAAGTGGCACTATGACAAAAGAGTGGGGGTGACGGGGGGCCAGCCTGAGGTAAGGGAGTGGCAAAAAGACATTCTGGAGGTAGCAAAAAAATAGTTTTTTGGGGGGGCCCCAGAGTGGCCCAATGAAAAAGAGAGTGGGGGAAACCACAGGCCCCGCAGAAGAGGTTTAGACAGTGGCCAACAATGACATTCTGGAGGTGGCAAAAAAAATGGGGTAGGGCCCAAAAAGTTTGGGACAAATGAAAAAGAGTGGGGGTCGCAGCACAGCAAAAATGGGGGTCAGGGGAGTGGCACAATGACACAGTGTGGAGGGCACGGCCCCAAACAGCGCAAGAAGTCAGGCAGTGGCACAATGACATTCTGGAAGGGGGCCCAAAAAAAGGAGCAGCCACAGAGTGGCACAATGCAACAGTGTGGAGGTCAAGGCAGCAGGGAGCATGAGGTCAGGAAAAGTGACACAATGACATTTTGGGGGGGCAAAAAAAAGTAGAAAGGGCCCCCAGAGTGGCACTAAGACAGAGAAATGGAGGGACGGTTTTTCAAACAGCAAGAGGTCAGAAAAGTGGCCAAACCCTGACAATTTTGGAGGGGGGCAAAAACAGTAGTAGGCCCAACCAAAAATGGCACAAAAACAAGAGAGGAGGTGACGGCGGCAGCAGCATGAAGCAAAGGGGTGGCCAAAGACCCTTTGGAGGTGGGGAAAAAAAAGTAGTAGGCCCCAAGTGGGGGCCCCAAAGACACAGTTTGGAGGTCACATCACCCCACTTTAGGTCCAAAAATGGCACAATGACAAAACTGGAGGTGGCAAAAAAATGGAGGAGGCCACAGAGTTTTAAAAATTTACAGAGAGTTGGGGGGGGGACGGTGGCAGGAAACCCAAAAGCATGAGGTCAGAGGGGTGGCCCCAATGACACAGTGTGGGTGTCACGGGACCCCCAACAAACAGAAAACAGCATGAGGGGCACAAAAGTGGGCCCAAAGACAGAGTGTGGAGGTGGGTTTGGGAATACCAGTCCCTGGGAAGATGGGTTGGGGGCAGATGGAGAAACTTGGGCAGCAGAAGTGTGGCATCAGGGGGGGGTGGCGGGATCAGAAAAGTGGCGGAGGCAGGGAGGTTGAAACCCCGAAATCATTTTTTCACAGTTTGGGTGAGGCATCAAAGGTGATGTAGTCTTACGCCTAAAGGGATTGGTGTGTGGAAATCCCGGCCGAAACCACCCCCTGATTCAACTTGACAAAGTTCCCGTCGTTTTCCCCATTTTCCCGTGGGCAACGGGGGCTCCTTGGGGTAACGAAGGGGCCCCCCCCGCACTGAAAACACCCCCTCTGAAACCACACTAATGGCCCGGGGGGACAGCTTCTCCACTACAAATCGGGAAGTTTTTCGGCCACCCCATTCAAATTTGGCTGCCCAGTAGTCCAAACGGATTTTTAACCCGGGGGGCAGAAATTATTTTCCCAAATAGGGGACCACCCGTTTGGGTTTAGGGGGCTGCTTCCCGGTCCCGCTGCTGCGCTGGCGACTGCCCTTTCACTAGGCGGGTGAAGGGAAACTGCTCATCAGTGAAATCCCGGGCTTAGGTTTTTCTTTCTGAAAGGACCCGGTACGCTCCTACCCCCCCCCCCCCCCCCTTCCCCAGGCCAAACCCCCGGCAGTAGTACGTGAGGCTGAAGAACCCCCCCGTCAGATTTTGTCAGAGGAGGGGCGTTTCCGGGGGGACATAGGGAGCGGAACTGACTACGGAGGAATTTCCCCATTTGTATTGAGTTTGTCCTCCCCTCAATAGCGGTTTAAAAAAGGGTCCCATTTTGGAATGTTAGCGAGGGTCCATAGGGGGGGGGAGCCAGAAGTCATCCCTCTGCCGGATGCTGACTATTCGACTGTCACTAGCTAGGCAAATCAGCATGCTGCGGGCCATCTGCACAAGTGACTCCGAGGCGCTCCCTGCCTTCATCTCCACTGTATACTGCCACGGTGCTTGCGGGTCATCTGACTCGTCTTCCTCATCTCCATCTACCTCCTCCAGCTGCTCCTGCTCCTCCTCTCTTGTCACCTGGACAGAAAATCCACTCATTTCACCAGACAATGCTTCTGCTCCAATGTCCTCCTCCTCCATTTCAGTCCCGACCGGACTCATGTGGCCGCGAGATGTAGTCGCCACGTCTCCAGTCCCCTGCCCAGACAGATTTTTCAGCATCTGTTCCAGGACATGAAGCAGTGGAATGACGTTATTTATCCCGTAGTCCTGGCGACTGACAAATAACGTCGCCTCCTCAAATGGCCTCAACAAACGGCAGGTGTCACGCATGAGCTGATTATATACTCATCATGCAATGCACCTTTATTAATGAACACACAGGTTATACCTTCGCTGCAGGTCCCCACCTGCTATTCAATATGCCTCCAATATTAGTGCAAATGGTATATATACAACGATATGCTTCCGTAATAAAACATATAAATTTTTATTCAAATCTTACATAAAAATTTGAATGTCCAGTGTAAACAGATTCCACACTTCACTTTCTATATATTGTATTATCATTTATCATTCACCTGGTGGTTCATTGAAGTATCTCCTTTACTTTGCGTAGTCGCATGGGAGATTCCGGAGTGGACTTGTTGCATCCAGCGTCTGTGCTGTGTGAGCCTTCCTCAACACCTCACCTCTCAAACAGCGCTACGTGCTGGATGCAACAAGTCCACTCCGGACGGAATCTCCCATGCGACTACGCAAAGTAAAGGAGATACTTCAATGAACCACCAGGTGAATGATAGATGATAATACAATATATAGAAAGTGAAGTGTGGAATCTGTTTACACTGGACATTCAAATTTTTATGTAAGATTTGAATAAAAATTTATATGTTTTATTATGGAAGCATACCGTTATATATATACCATTTGCACTAATATTGGAGTCACGCATGAGCTGCCACTGGCTGACATCAAAGTTACACAGGAGAGTACTCCTGTCCGCCTGGATCATCAAAAAATCGTTAATGCCTTTCTCTGTTCATACAGTTGGTCCAACATGTGCAGGCTGGAATTCCAACGGCTGGAAACATCGCATATCAGTAGTGTGTTGGGGAGGCCGTTCTGCCGCTGCAACTCGAGGAGGTGTTCCTGGCTTTGTAGGAATGGATGAAGTGCATGCACAGTTTCCTGGGCATTTTCAGAATCTTCTGAAGATAGGTGGAAGACTTCAGGAACCTTTTCACAACCAGATTTAACACGTGCGCCATGCAGGGCGCATGGACCATCCCTCCTCGGTGCAGCGCGACACCATGTTCCTCCCATTGTCCGTCACCATGGTCCGATTTGCAGTTGGCGCGGAGAAAACCCCACACATCGGTTTTTCTTGCTGCATGACGCAGCAGTTCCTCCTCTGTGTGACTTTTTTTCCGTCGAGGCAAGCCAGGTGTAGAACTGCGTGACACCGCTTTTTCCGTACACAGTGGTATGATCGAGTAGTACTTGTGGAGGCTGAGATGGTGGTGGCGGTGGAGGAGGAGGAGGCGGACATTGGCGCAGGAGCCGCAGTTTGACAACGTGGAGGAGAAAGCGACGTCTCCTGTCCAAGTTGTTGGTGTGCCTGGCCGGAAGCACATGCACCCAGTGGGCTGTAAAGACATGTACTGGCCCTGACCGTAGTTTACAGCTCCAGACGTCCGCGCTGCCATGCACATTGGAACAAACCGATAAGCTCAAGGACGGGCCCAAACCCCTTCTGTTCTACATATTTATGATGTGCTGGTACTCACTTTTTGGAAAAAGAAATTACAGCTTGGAACTCTCCATCTCGGCTCGACACAAGCCATTAGTTCTCTGAATAGTGCAGAGTCCACCATTTGGAAAGGGAGGGACTGCAGCACCAACAACTTGGACAGTAGCATAGTCAGCTTCTGCACCTTAGGATGGTTGGATGCATACTGTTGTCACTTTGCAATCGCCTCGCTGAACGACTGCTGGGGCCATGAGTAGCGAGGAGCAGAAGCATCTGGACCGGGAGATGATGTCAAAGAGAAACAGCTCCCTTCTGCAGAGGTGGTGGAGCCTTGACTGGCTGCAATGGCATGTGTGCCACTGGGCGCTGCTGCGTTTGCTGTTGCTGTGGGCGGCAGGATTGGCCCAAACCACATCTGACCCACGTTTCTCCCAGGCCACCGGATGATGACGCTGCATTGTTGACGCGGGGCCCGTGGTGCCAACGTTAGCTCCCTGGCCACGCTTCACTTTCTGCTTACAGATTCTACATATACCCATATTCGGCTCCTCCGGTGTCTTAGCAAAGAACTGCCACACCGCCGAGTATCGGATTTTACTGCCACCGCGCCGCACTGAGTGACTACTGCCGCCCTGCCTCGCTGAGCCCCTGTGCCGCTCCGTTCTTGGACCTGCAAAGCGGGTTTTTTCCCCCGTGGCCGCTTGGCTCACGACCTCACACTGCTGCTATCCTGCTGACTCACGGCCACACGACCCACTTGCTGGCTGCGCCGCTGCCTGACGCGCAAGCTGACGCCCTCTTCTCCTCACGATGATGAGCCCTTGCCTCACCCGGCTCCCATGTGCGCTCGGCTACATCATCATCTATTTGTGTTTCATCGTCACTGCTGTCCTCATCACCGGTCTTGGTATGCAGAGACTGACCCCTCACAACATGACCTCCCATGCCACTCTCAACATCTATACTTTGCCGCCTACTGCAAGAAGCAGGGGATATTGGCCACATTTCTTCACTGCCAAGTAGCTGCTGACTGCCCTCCTCAAATTGTTCGTCCTCGCTATATAGTGGTGCTGAGCCCAGACCACCTAGTAGATCTCAGGCTGAGGAAACCGGATGGGACAGAGGTGGGTTGAGGACATGTGAGGGCCGCTGACCCACTCCCAGGCCATGCCAACTAAGGGTTGTGTCTGACGTTCCCACTGACTCTTGGCTGTGGTTGTCAGATGTCATCTGGGAGGAAGAGGATGACCTAGTCAACCAATCAAAAACCCTTGGGTTGCTAGTCAGCACACGGCCGCTAGATGAAGCTTAGTTGTGGTCCACACCCCAGTGATCCCTGCTGCGACGTCCCCTTGCTGTGCTGCGAACCGGCCTGGAATGTTTGTGCCTCTGCCACTCGCAGGTGAAGAAACCTGCCACCTCTCTGTCTGACATACTGTTTGTTTCTAAAATGTACAGACACTGTTTGATGAAGATATCTGTATATGACACACACCCTGTATTTGACTCCAAATGAACCCACTAAGAAGATTGGGTAACTCTTGACTATAAATTGCGCTCCACAAATGGGCAGGAAAAATTGACTTGTATGTGCCGTTTAAAAACAGTGTATTTTACTGAATATAAAAGCACAAACAGGCTTAAATTTAAACCCTTTGGATATGAATTATCTACAGAAATTTCTTCGGTGGCTTTTAAAAACGAAGTTTATTTTACTGAGTACAACTGCAAAACAACGCTTAATTAACCCCTGGATGTAAATTTCGCAAAAAAATTGAGCAACCAAAAAACTACGAGCTTTGTACGTGTTTACAATGGCGTGTTTTCTACGCTACACAACAAGAGTAATTCTTGGTATTAACCGTCGGTTGTTTATTATGTTACAGAAAAATTTTCTTTTTTGGCGGTGAAATAAACGTTTTCTTTTAGTCACCACAGCAGCAGAACAACGCTTAATTAACCCCTGGATGTAAATTGCGCAAAAGAATTGAGCAACCAAAAACTATGAGCTTTGTAGCGTGTTACAATGGCGTGTTTTCTACGCTACACAACAAGAGTAAAACTTGTAATTAACCTTCGCTTGTGAATTATGCTACAGGAAAAATGTTTTTTTTTTTGTGGTGAAATAAAATTTTTCTTTTAGTCACCACAGCACAGAACAACGCTTAACCCCAGATGTAAATTGCGCAAAAGAATTGAGCAACCAAAAACTACAAGCTTTGTAGCGTGTTACAATGGCGTGTTTTCAATGCTACACAACAAGAGTAAAACTTGTAATTTACCTTCGCTTGTGAATTATGCTACAGGAAAAAATGTTTTTTTTTGGCGGTGAAATAAACATTTTCTTTTAGTCACCACAGTAGCAGAACAAGCTTAATTAACCCCTGGATGTAAATTGCGCAAAAGAATTGAGCAACCAAAAACTACGGGCTTTGTAGCGTTTTACATTGGCGTGTTTTCTACGCTACACAACAAGATTAAAACTTGTAATTAACCTTCGCTTGTGAATTATGCTACAGGAAAAATGTCTTTTTTGGCGGTGAAATAAACATTTTCTTTTAGTCACCACAGCAGCAGAACAACGCTTAATTAGCCCCTGGATGTAAATTGCGCAAAAGAATTGAGCAGCCTAAAATGAAGTGGTATTTGTATTGTAAAAACGCTGTTTCTTTAAATGAATACAACAGGAACAGGCTTAGTTCTCCCTAAGATCGTCAATGTGCTGTGGGCAGATAGCATTAAAATCTATATGCAGCTGCACTGGACGCACACTGGACTTCAGATCCAGTACCCCACAAAATCAGAAATAGAACGTTCAGAGAAGCAGTCTCTGACACAAGATGAGACACCCCCCAAAAATCGCTGTATAAAAATGAGTTATTTAGTATCAGCTATAATAAGCAGCAGCACCTTCCCTAGTCAGTACAGTGAGAGCAGTATGAGCTCCCAGCATCACGCCCGGACTTATATAGTGCGGTGACGTCACAGAATCCCGCCGGTCTCTGATTGGCTTCATCTCTGCACATATCATGTATGCTATGCCCTTCTTCCTCCCAGAGTTCTTTGCCCCATGTAACGCCATGTGCTCGCAGCCATTTTATCAATCAAAAGCACACTTCGTTCACCCGAAGTACCCCAAACTTCGACTTCGTTCAGAACCGAAGTTTTCCTGAAATTCTAAACGAATTCCACTTCATTAGAATCAATTCGTCCATCTCTAGAGTTAAAGGGGTTGTCTCGCTACAATGATTGGGTTTTAATTTAAAGATCTTTAAAAAAACAAGCAGCTTTGCAATATATGTTCATTACAAATGTCCTACTGATTTTGAGCTAGCCCTGTTAGAATTACTACATCACCTTCTCAAATCTCTATAGTAGCCGACCTGTTGATCCTAATCTTACTGGCTGTCAGGTCTGAATCACTCATCACCTTTGAAGACAGGTCGGAGCAGAGAGCCCCTCCCGCACAGAATGCTTCGGAGGGGAGGAGGACTCTGGCGTCTGTGTCCTTACTGCTTGGATTAACCCTGTGTGTGCCTGCTTCCTCCTGCTCTCTACACAGATAGATGTGACAGCAGTGACCCTGTCTGTTACTATAATCATGATATGTCTTTGGAACTGTGACTATACTAATACTATACAAATCAGGCATGTGAATACTTTATGTTCTCCAGTATTAGTGAGACATCCTGAGTATAGTAACACTGCCCTTGTTGTTGCTGGAGATGTGGAGACTTGTAAGCTAAGCAGGGGATATAGGAACACATGCATCCCCTCTGCTCTATTAGCACACAGCTTCATATTCCTCTCTACACTCCTAGATCAGCCCTCTCCTGTAACAGACCTAGGCAGGCACACACAGGGTGAACTCTGAGAGCAAACCCCCTCCCCCCCCCTCTGTATAGAAGTTACGTAGCTGCCTGTGTGCTGATGGGAGGGGGAGAGGGAGCAGAACAGACAGACCAAGAAGCACGCCCCTCAGTTCAACTTACCAGGGACACTGACAGGCTGAAAGCTCGTAATGAGACAACTCCTTTAACACATGTAAGGTGGATCGCTGACCCCTGGGACACTCCTGGATTAACATGCTTGGTTACTGGTGACATTATGTAATGTGTAGAATAAAGTGACAAGAGAACAGGAATATGGTGGAAACATAAAAACAGTTCTTTTACTGGGAAATAATAAGGAGCTTCACCGAGGATGCATATAATACAGTCTCTGAGCACAAATAGTAGATGACACTTGTGAGCTGAATTCCCTGTTAGCTAGAAGGCAGTTAAAAGCAGTTGTGGGGAAAATACTAGATAGACCATTCACTCACTTTCCTTGCATTTACTTGGTACTAACACAGTCCTGCATTGCTTCACTAGAGAAACCTTCACCACTTGGCTTATGGTGGGATACTTTCATGGGATAAATTTTTACTCACAGATAACTAGCAGCAGTGTCCTATGGCAGGGCGGCCTGTCTAGCTGGAACATGTCATGATATCCACAAAACTCTAGTCCTAGCCGGAGGCCTGATTTGGGTACCAGACAAGCAAAGGGGTCCTTGAATCAGCTTTTCCCCTCTGCCTAATTTCACTCCTTCTATGTAAGCAATGCAAATTAGTTTTTCTTCCAAATATTTTGTCAGTAGGGACTGAAGTTAAGGACTGGAGAGTGTTGTTGTGTCTGCAGTGGGCTGTGTGGTCCTGCACTCTCCAGACAAGTGTCTAAGATAAATATTTGGGTCATGTGCTGCTGGAGACACAGCAAGCACATAGAGTCAGGGCAGACTTGTCTGGACACCGGTCTCTCTGACCAACCAACTCACCTACTGATTAGCTTGCTCTCTATATTGAGAAAGGGGATGGACTAGGGAGGCGCCACCCACAAGCTCATTCACTTTCCAGAAGTTTCTGCCATTAGAGTGAATGTTTTGATTCCAGCTAATAGGAAGTAAGCTAACAAGTACCTCACTATCGTTATCAATCGATAACAACATGCAATGTGAACACGCAATAGAATTCTGTTCAATGACTTCACAGCAAATAATAAATGTAATACCCATACTCCTAAAACCATCGAAACACATATTTGCAGGGGGTTATCACATCCACACTTATCTCTTTCAAATGTCTCAGCTAGTTGACTCAATGAAACAGCATGGTGAGAAAACCCCTTAAGGACCAATGGCGACATGTATGAATGGGGCTGCACCAGTTTTCTGCTGACAAAAAAAGCTTGTTTTATACGTGTATGAACAGCCGTACTCCAACTTTGGCGAAAAAAGCACCCGTACAACCCTTTTTAATGCGCCGAAGATTAGCGGAGTTCTGGGGACGTGTCACACCACATTCATGGAATTAGACACATTTATGATTCTTTGATGCCAAACCTAGACACAGAACAGCCAGACCAAGTTAAAGGTGGTCTGCCTGAGAGTTGTTTTATTGACACTACAAGGCGCCTGTATGTATGAACTGCAGAAGAACGGGTTCATACATTCAATTTCTGGCACATTCTACACTGCCTTAAAGCAATTTAGAACTGGTCTGTCAGCGCCAACATTCATACAGGTCACCTCAAGTGTTTTTTTTTCTCATTTTTCTTTCACCACCTGTTGTTATTTTTTTATTTTTCAGTGGCACCAATTTGGGGGTAGATATAACTAAAGATGGGCGAATTGATTCTAACGAAGTGGAATTCATTTAGAATTTCAGGAAAACTTCGATTCTGAACGAAGTAGAAGTTTGGGATAATTCGTGGGAACGAAGTGTGTTTTTAATTGATAAAATGGCTGCGAGCACATGGCGTTCCATGGGGCAAAGACGTCCGGGAGGAAGAAGGGCGTAGCCTACATGACATGTGCAGAGATGAAACCAATCAGAGACCGGCGGGATTCTGTGATGTCACCACACTATATAAGTGTGGGCGCGACGCTGGACTCATACCACTCTCACTGTAAATGAGTAGGGAAGGTGCTGCCGCGGCTGCTTATGATGTCTCATACTAAAAAACTCACTTTTATACAGCGATTTTTGGGGGGTGTCTCAGCTTGTCTCAGAGACTGCTTCTCTTTTACGTTCTAATTCTGATTTTGTGGGTATTGGAACTGAAGTCCGGTGTGCGTCCAATGCAGCTGCATAAACATTTTAATGCTATATGCTAAGTTCTTCAGCACATTGAATATCCAAGGGTTATCTAAGCCTGTGCCTGTTGTATTCATTTAAAGAAACAGCGTTTTTACTATGCAAATACTACTTAATTTTTGGTTGCTCATTTCTTTTGCATAATTTAGATCCAGGGGTTAATTAAGCGTTGTTCTGCTGTTGTGGTCACTAAAAGAAACGTTCTTTTTCACCTCCCAAAAGAAGAAATTTTGCCTCTAGCACAATTCATAACTTAAGGTTAATTACAAGTTTTTCTGTTGTTGTGTACCATAAAATACACGCCATTTTAACATGATACAAAGCTGGTAATTGATGGCAGCATATTTCTTTTGCGCAATTAACATCCAGGGATTAATTAAGCGTTGTTCTGCTGCTGTGGTGACTAAAAGACACATTCTTTTTCACCTCCAAAGAAGAAATTTTGCCTGTAGCATAATTCATAACCGAAGGTTAATTACAAGTTTTTCTGTTGTTCTGCACCGTAAAATACACGCCATTTTAACACGCTACAAAGCTGGTAATTGATGGCAGCATATTTCTTTTGCGCAATTAACATCCAGGGATTAATTAAGCGTTGTTCTGCTGTTTGTGGTCACTAAAAAAAAACGTTCTTTTTCACCGACAAAGAAGCAATTTTGCCTGTAGCATAATTCATAACCGAAGGTTAATTACAAGTTTTCTGTTGTTCTGTACCGTAAAATACACGTCATTTTAACTCGCTACAAAGCTGGTAATTTTTGGTTGCTCATTTCCTTTGCGCAATTTAGATCCAGGGGTTAATTAAGCGTTGTTCTGCTGTTGTGGTCACTAAAAGAAACGTTCTTTTTCACCGCCAAAGAAGCAATTTTGCCTGTAGCATAATTTATATCTGAAGGTTAACTAAGCCTGTTTGTGCTTTTATATTCAGTAAAATACTCAGTGTTTTTAAACGGCACATACAAGTACATTTTTCCTGGCCATTTGTGGAGCGCAATTTATATTCAAGGGTTACCCAAGCTTGTTACTGGGTTCATTTGGAGTCAAATACAGCGTGTGTATTTATCATATACAATATCTAAATCAAACAGTGTCTGTAACATTTTAGAACAAACAGAAATTTTCAGACAGAGAGGTGGTAGGCTCTTCACCTGCGAGTGGCAGTGGCACAAATATTCCTGGAGCAGGCCCAGGTCACAGCACAGCATGGGGACGTCGCAGCAGGGCTTACTCGGTGAGGCCACAACTGCCGCTGTCATCTAGCGGCCGTGTGCTGACGAGCAACCCAAAGGTTCTTGACTGGTTGACTAGGTCATCCACTTCCTCCCAGATGACATCTGACAACCCCAGTCAAGAGTCGGTGGGAACATCAGACACAACCCTTAGTTGGCATGGCCCGGGAGCGGGTCAGTGGCCCTAACCTGTCCTCAACCCGCCTCTGTCCTATCCGGTTCCCTCAGCCAGAGATCTAGCAGCGGTGGCAGTAGTCACTCAGTGCAGAGCGTTGGCGGTAAAATCAGCTACTCAGCGGTGTGGTAGTTCTTTGCTAAGACACCGGAGGAGCCGAATATGGGTATATGTAGAATCTGTGGGCAGAAAGTGAAGCGTGGCCAGGGAGCTAACGTTGGCACCATGGCCCTTCATCAACACATGCAGCATCACCATCCCGTGGCCTGGGAGAAATGTAGCTCAGATATGATGGTCCATCCTGCCGCCGCTGTAGCAGCAGCGCCCAGTGGCACGCATGCCATTGCAGCCAGTCAAGGCTCCACCACCTCTGCAGGAGCGAGCTGTTTCTCTTTGCCATCATCTCCTGGACCAGATGCTCCTGCTCCTCGCTACTCATGGCGCCAGCAGTCATTCAGCGAGGCGATTGCAAAAAGACAACAGTATGCTTCCAACCAACTTAAGGTGCAGAAGCTGACAGTGCTCCTGTCCAAGTTGCTGGTACTGCAGTCCCTCCCTTTCCAAATGGTGGACTCTGCACAGTTCAGAGAACTTATGGCTTGTGTCGAGCCAAGATGGAGAGTTCCAAGCCGTAATTTATTTTCCAAAAAGGCAGTACCAGCACTCATAAAATGTAGAACAGAAGGTGGGACAGTCCTTGAGCTATCCGTTTGTTCCAAAGTGCACGGCAAACGCGGACGTCTGGAGCTGTAACTACGGTCAGGGCCAGTACATGTCCTTACGGCCCACTGGGTGAATGTGCTTCCGGCACAGGTACACCAACAACTTGGACAGGAGACGGCGCTTTCTCCTCCATGTTGTCAAACTGCGGCTCCTGCACCAATTTCCGCCTCCTCCTCCTCCACCACCACCATCTCAGCCTCTACAAGTACTGCTCCATCATACCACATGTGTAGAGCACAGCAGTGTCACGCAGTTCTACACCTGGTTTTGCCTCCGAACAAGCATACAGGGAGGAACGCTCCGCGTCATGCAGCAAGAAAACATGTTGGCTTTTTTCTCGCCAACTGCAAATCGGGAAACCCTGGTGACGACAATGGGGAACATGTGTCCGTGCTCACCAGTAGGGGGGTTCCCCTCCCCCCCAGGCGCACTGTTCAATTTTGGTTTGAAAAGGGTTCCTAAGCCCACCATCTCAGAAGATTCGAAAAGGCCAGGAAACTGTGCATGCCTTCCCTCCATTCCTACAAAGCCAGGGAAACCCTCCCGATTTCAGCGGCAGAACGGCCTCCCCCCAAAACACTCTGATATGCGATGTTTCCACCCTTTAAATTTGACCGCACAAATTTTGGGCCAACTGTATGAACAGAAAAGGGCCCTTAACGATTTTTTTTGATGATCCAGGCGGACAGAGTACCCCCCTGTGTAACTTTGATGTCATCAAGTGGCAGTTTAATCCCGGACACCTGCCATTTTTTTGGGGCCCATTCGAGGGGAGCCCTTTTAATTTGTGGGGGTCGCCAGGACTACGGTTTTAAATAACTTCTTTTCCACTGCTTCTGTCCGGGAACAATGTTTAAAAATTGTCTGGGCGGGGGACGGGAAAGATTTGGCAAAATACACACCCCCCAAACATGAGCCCGGGGGTGGACTGAAATGGAGGGGGGAGGAGGGAGGAGGAGGAGGAAGAAAATTGGAGCAGAAGCTTTGGGCCCTGTGAAATGCCCGGTTTTTCCTCCCCAGGTGACAAGAGAGGAGGACAGGAGCACTGGGGGGAGGTAAAATGGAGATGAGGAAAACGGGGCAAATTCCCCCAAAGGGCACCTTTGGCATATACATTGGGTTTGGAGGCGGGGAGCCCCTGGGAGCCCACTTGTGCAAAAGGCCCGCAAGCATGCGATTTGCCTAGCTATGACAGCCAAATAGTCAGCATCCGCAAGGGATGACTTCTGACTCTCCATCCTGATTGGACCCTCGGCTACTGGTCCAAAATGGGAGCCTTTTTCCCAGCTATTGAGAGGGAGGACAAACTCAAATAACTTAGGGAAATCCTCCATAGTCCAGTTGGCCACTGCTTATGTGCGCCATCGTCCCTCCTCTGAACAGGCTGACTGGGGGGTTCTCAGCGCTCTACGTACTACGCCACAGCGCTACAGGGGAAAGGTGGTGGGGGGTAGGCGCAGTACCAAGCTCCATCAGCAGCATACCTAAGTCCCTGAGGAGTCACTTATGAGGCATCTTCCATCACCCGCCTATTGAGGAAGGACATTCGCAGCATCAGGACACTGGAGCATTACCCTGAACCAACAGGTGGGTGGCCTACTTGGAACAGCACTCTCCACCACAGATAGAAGATCCACTGGACGACAGGGCAATCAAACTGGATGTGTGGCCCTGCAACTTTGCCCGAGTTTCAGTGGAGAAGCGGTCCTGTCCGGCCGGTAGTGTGGCATCAGAGCGGGTGTTCAGGCGGCGTGGGCCATCGTTACCCCAAGGAGAACCTGCTGTCACGGGGAAATGTGGGAACGACTGACCTTTGGTCAAAGATGAATCAGTGTGGATCGGCCAGGATTTCCACACACCAATGCCTTAGGCGTCAGACTACAATCACCCCAAAACTGTGAAAATGAGCAAACTACCTGCCTCAGTCCACTATTCTATGCCACCACTCGCCTGATGCCACACATCTGCCTGAGCAGTTACTCCCACACCTACCACCATCTTTACCATTGACGGTATTGCCCACCCACTCTCCACATTCTGTCATTGTGCCACTCTTGACCTCATGCTGCTGCTGCAGTTGGGTGACCTCCACACTGTGTCATTGTGACCACTCTTTGGCCTACTCCAGTTTTTGCCACCTCCAGAATGTCATTATGCCACTGTCTGACCTCATAGCTGCTGCCCCAATGACCTCAACACTGTGTCTTTGTGCCACTCTGTGGCCTACTCCTGTTTTTTTGTCACCTCCAGAATGTCATTGTTCCACTTCTTCTGTACCGCATTCTGCTGCAGCTGTGACCTCCAATCACTGTGTCATTGTGCCACTACTGTGGCCTACCTCCTGTTTTTTGCCCCCTCCAAATGTCATTTTGCCACTGTCTGAACTCATGCTGCTGCTGCTGCTGCTGCCTTGTCCGTCCACACGTCTGTCATTGGTGCCACTCTGTGGCTAATCCTTTTTTTGCCACCTCCAGAATGTCCATTGTGCCACTGTCCTGACCTCATGCTGCTTGCTGCTGCGTGACCCTCCACACTGTGTCATTGTGCCCACTCTGTGGCCTACTCCAATTTTTTTGCCACGCCTCCAAAATGTCATTGTGTCCCACTGTCGTGACTCATGCTGCGCAGCCGTTACCATCCACACGTGTGTCACTTGTGGGCCATTCTGTGCCTACTCCATTTTTCCACTCCAGAATGTCATTGTGCCACTGTCTGACCTCATGCTGCTGCTGGCTAGTGACCCCTCACTGTGTCATTGTGCCACTTCTGTGGCCTACTTCTGTTTTTTCTGTTTTTGGCACCTCCAGAATGTTCATTGTACCACTGTCTGACCTCATGCTGCATGCTGCATACCTCCACACTGTTCTTTGTGCCACTCTGTGCCTACTCCTTTTTTTGTCCGCCTCCAGAAATGTCATTGTGAGCCACTTTCTTGACCTCATGACTACAGCGCCGTGACCTCCACACAGTTCAGCTGTGCCACTCTTGTGGCCTACTCCTTTTTTGCCCCCTCCATAATGTCATTGTGCCACTGTCGACCTCATGCTGCTGCTGCTGCTGCAGTCCGTGACCTCCACAATCTGTCATTGTCACTCTGTGGCCTACTCTCCTTTTTTTGCCACCGCCAGAAAGTCATTGTTCCACTGTCTGACCTCATGCTGCTGCTGCAGCCCTGTGACCTCCACACCTGTGTCATTGTAGCCACTCTAGTGGCCTACTCCAATTTTTGCCACCTCCAAAATGTCATTGTGCACTGTCCCGACCTCATGGCTGCTTGCTAGCCGATACCTCCACACTGTGTCATTGTTGCCACTCTGATGCTACTGCCAGATTTTGCCACATCCAGAATGTCATTTGCCACTTGGTACTGACCTCATCTGCTGCGCCGTGACCGTCCACACTTGTCCATTGTGCCACTCTGGTCCTACTCTGTTTTTGGGCACCCTGCCAAATGTCATTTGTGCCACTGTCTGACCTCATCCTGCTGCTGCCTTGACCTCCACACTGTCTCCTTGTGCCAGTCTGTAGCCTACTCCTGTTTTTGGCCACCTCCAAGAATTTTTCATTGTGCCACTCTCTGACCTCAGCTGCGCTGTGGGGCTGTGCCGTGCCCTCCACACCCTGTCATGTGCAACTCTCTGACCTCGATGCTGTTGCACCCTGGCCCTTGACCTCCACTCAGTTGTCATGTGCCACTCTGTGCCATACTCCTTTTTTGGCCACCTCCAGAATGTTTATTGTTTCCATCTGCCTGGACCATGCTGCTGCTGTGGCTGCTGCCTTGCCCTCCACACTGTGTCATTGTGCATCTCTGTGCCACTCCTGTTTTTGCCACCTCCAAATCTCTTTGTGCCACCTCTGACCATGCTGCTGTGGCGCCGCCGTCACCTCACACTCTGTCACTGATTTGCCCCTGAGCTCTCAGCTTGTTTTTTTCCACTTTCGCTGCCATGACTTTATCACTCATTTCCCCCTTCAGTTTTTTTGGGGCATTTTGCCCTCTTAAGCCCAGGGAAATTTTTTATGAAGCATTCTAAAGCGGCGGGAGCATGTCAGTCATACTAAAACAAAAAACATTGTAAGAAGACCCAAAACCCCCCCTCTGCTATTTTAAACTTTTGGGACAACGTTCTACACACTCTCAGGCTCTTCAGCCGGAAAAAAGCGTTTTTTAAAGTGATTCGTCCCAAGTAATTCGGACCCAAAAATTTTGTGGGGAAAAATTTGGCGAAGAGTGGGCCCCAAACGAATTTTTGAAAAATTCGCCCATCCCATTGGGTTACAAAATTATTCATCTTTCCCCAAAGCCAGAATTATTAGAAGAAATTTTAAGGGATTTTTTTTACTTTTCTTCAAAGGGCAAACGTTTACATGTATGAGGATTTTCTATGTTTTTAATCAATTTTGGCAGCCCCAATGATAGCCATGTCTTTGGAACTTCTGGGTTTTTTTATTAGAGACACACCTGTGGGTTTTTTTTAATTCCACCAAAACAAACTGTGGTTTAAAAATCTAGGGAAATCTAAAGAAAACAACCAAGAATAGGAAGAGAATTTTGGACTTGCACAATCTGGGTCCTCCTTTGGGCAATTTTTAGATACCTGAAGGGGCCTCCTTCATCTTACAAAAAAAAATTTTTATGCAAGTACAAACAAGTTGGGAATGCCCAAACCACATACCCCTCAAAAAAGAGTTGGGTTTTTGTGCTCAGAAAAGAACAGCTTTGGTCCACATGTCAATCAACCCAAAACAAAAGAAAATACCTTTGAAGATCGGGGGGACGCTGGGAAATTTGTCATTATCCACTTTAAACATACGCATCAACATGGCTGAAAGACCACTCGCCAGGAAAAACCAAAACTCCAAAAGAAAAAAATAAAAGCCAATTTAAAGTTTTTTAAATGCACACAGGAACAAAGACCTACTTTTTGGGGAGAACCTGTAGTCAAAAAAAATTAAAATTGAATTGTTTTGGCCAAAAGACCACGTTTTCATTTTAAGAAAAAAGGGAGAAGCTTGGGAAACCTAGGAACACCATTCCAACTGAAAAACTGGGTACAGCATCATTGTTT
>JAODAL010045495.1:0-31884 GCA_025379985.1 Phyllomedusa bahiana
ACTCCTCAGAAAATTTCAATATTATTCAGTTTTTTTCTCGTTTATCGGGCCCAATTTTTTTCTCTAACCAGGAGGATTACAGCCCAAGCCTTAATGATGACGCTTTGCATTATCACATTGATAATTGAATTGCAAATTTAAACCAAGGGTTTTCACAAAAATATAGCGACCTTAATTTGCAAAGTGGTCGCCGGGGCCCCCAGGTTACAATATTGTCAGCAGACAATGCTCTTTCTTTGCTAAATGCAACCTAAAAACCACATTCCACCGGCAATGTCCAAGGTACTGCCATGTGAGATTTACTATGAGATCCGGACGATCTGTATGGATATGTCACATGTAGTAGTGGGGTACAGGCAGGGATTTATAGCGCCTCTCTACAGTACAGTGCGGTACTACATGCCCGTACTGTCTTACGTATTAGTGAGGGGTTTTCAGTGATTGGGTCTTTTGGCCTTTACGACAGTGCGTACACATGCCGTACTGCCTTACATGTTTTTGAGGTCATGCTGGATTTGGGTCTATACGCCTCTCTACAGTACAGTGCGTACAATGTCCGTACTGTTTTTACAGAAATTTTGGAGGGCATGCATGATTGGGGTCTTTGCCCTCTCACAGTACAGTTTGGGACTACATTCCTTACGCTCTTACATGTATTGGTGGGAGCATCAGTGATTGGGGTCTATAAAAGCCTCCTACAGTACAGGGGTACTACATGTCCTGTCTGCTTAAAAGATTTGTGGGTGCATGCAGGATTGGTGGTCTATAGCCCTCCACGTAAGTGCGGTACACATGTCCTTACTGCTCTTACAGTATTATGAGGGCATGCGGAAATTGGGGTCTATTGCCCTCCTACAGTAAGTGCCGTAAATACTGTCCTGTACTGCTCTTACGTATTTGGGGGCATGTTATTGGAGGGAAACCCTCTTACAGTACATGCAGGGCTACATGTCCTGTACTGCTCTTACATGTATTAAGTTGAGGTGCATGCAGTGATTGGCGGTCTATAGCTCCTCTCTACAGTACAGTGCGGTACTACATGTCCTGTACTGCTCTTACGTGTATTAGTGAGGTGCATGCAGTGATTGGCGGTCTATAGCGCCTCCCTACAGTACGATGGGGGTACTACATGTCCTGTACTGCTCTTACATGATATTAGTGAGGTGCATGCAGTGATTGGCGGTCTATAGCGCCTCCCTACAGTACAGTGCGGTACTACATGTCCTGTACTGCTCTTACATGTATTAGTGAGGTGCATGCAGTGATTGGCGGTCTATTGCACTCTCTACAGTACAGTGCAGTACTACATGTCCTGTACTGCTCTTACATGTATCAGTGCGGCGCATGTAATGATTGGCAGTGAATAGCACCTCTCTACAGTACAGTGCGGTACTACATGTCCTGTACTGTTCTTACATGTATTAGTGAGGTGCATGCAGTGATTGGAGGTCTATAGCTCCTCTCTACAGTACAGTGCGGTACTACATGTCCTGTACTGCTCTTCCATGTATTAGTGAGGTGCATGCAGTGATTGCGAGGGTTCATCAGGGGACTGAAGAGAAGTCCACCGGTGCAGGAAAAATTTAAGATGCTGCAGGCAAACGCTCCCAGATATACTGTATCTTATTTATCTGGGATCATTTATCTGCAGCATTTTACATTTCTATACACCTTAGTCCAATATACAAGCTGATCCAGTGCACCTGTCCTTATCCTTCTAACTTGGCACCTTGGAACCTTTTCTGATGCTTTTGAGGGGGAAATTTGTCCGGTTTGAAAGATAAGGACTGGTGCACTGGATCAGGTTGTACATCGGACTAAGGTGTATAGAAGTATCTATTCCTGTATATTTATACAGTGTACCCAATGAAATTACCTATTGAATATCAACTATATCCTTATGCAATATATGAGGATAATATTGATTGCTAGTTGCTGGTTATATAAAAGGCTTTTTGACTAGGGACAATAAAGGAATGTAATAAGGTGAACCACTGAGAGGTGGGGCCGTCCTTTTCGGGGCAAATCCTCCGCCTTTCTGAGGGCCAATTAGAGGAGAGATTAAAGGGGTTGCCTCACTACATTGATTCATCTCGCCTCAGTCCTGTTTTCTTGGTTTCATTTTGAATTCAGGGGGGGTTTTACTGATTTCTGGGGTGCAGAGAACCCGGCTGTAGCTATAGAAACCAGTGCGGCGCCTATCGGGAGAGTCAAAAAAGTCTGAGCTATAGAACCCCGTGTGGCCCTATCAGAGAGATCAAACAGTCTGTAAAATAGCACCCGGTGGCGCCTATCAGAGAACAGGTTGTAGTAAGAACCAGTCTGACCCTTTTAAAGGAGATTGAACAGGTCTTTTTGTTTTTAAACAACCACCTTGCCCTTAAAAATTGAAAAAGGTCTTTATTTTAGCAACCCCGGCCCGACCCTATCAAGATAAAGGGCTGTAGTATAGAACCAGCTGGACCCATCATAAGATTTTAAAAGGTCTGTAGTATCAAACCAGCTGCGCCCATCAGAAGATCAAACAGGTCTTACTTAGAACCTGCTGGGACCCTATCAGAGGGTCAAAAATCTGTATTTTAGCAACCAGTGTGGCAGCCTATCGGAAAAATTTCAGGTTTGTGCTAAAACCAGTGCTGAAAAATATCAGGAGAGATTGACAGGGCGTAGTATAGCAACCAGGGGGCACCTATCAGATTGAAAAAGGTCTGTAGCTATACAACCAGTTTGGGCCCGCTTTTTAAGAAGATAACAGGGGCTGTATTTTAGCAACCATCTGGCAGCCTATAGGAAATCAAAAGGTCGTACTATAGCAACCGTGTGGCAGCCCCTCGGGGGAAAATCAAAAATCTGTACTATAGCAATGAGGACTGATGCAGCCTATAAGAAAGATATCTAGGAATAGGTAGGGGCACGTTTTTTGGGAAATAAATTTAAAGTGACTTGTTTTCAAAATCTTTTAAAATAAGAACAAACCTTGAGTGAGCAAACCCCTTTAAGGGGAGTTGGTTTTTTCTGTATGTATAAAAAATTATGTAATGGGCTGCCATTTGATGGGTTGGACCATCATTTTTCTACAAATCTTTCTGATTTGGGCATTATTTTAAACAGTATAAAATTTACCCCAAAATGTATATTGAAGTTGACTTTCACTTAATTTGGTCGGAATAAGAATGCTATTTTGTAGAAGGGTTGTTGTTGTTCTGGCAGGGATTTTTGTTTTTTAAAACGTTTTTTAAATATTTGAGTTTTATTGTTGGAGCTGGAACCAACACTACACGTACCCCTGACAAGCCTATGAGCCCTTCAGGAGATCCGTGCACTGTTGCTGGTGAGCTGTTTCCAGTTAAAAAACCATAGTGGGGCAGGAAGTCATTGGCTCCATGATTTGCCAATTGGTCTCGTAGACCACAGCGCGCATATAAGACGTCAGAAGGGTGTCCTTATGTAGGTGACGTGATGATATGCATGTTCTTGGGTGGTGGTTAGAGTCATGGCCTGATGTGGTGTCAGGTTTGGGTGTGGCTAGAGGAATAGCCTGGCATGGTGACATGCACTTGGTCGGGCCCCTCTGCTCTGCTATATCCAGGGGCCCATAATGATGTTGAAACAGTGTCGGACTGGGGTACCTAGTGCCCACAGGTGGAGTTCATTCTAGGGGCCCACAGGTGGAGCTGATTCTAGGGGCCCACAGGTGGAGCTGACTCTAGGGGCCACAGGTGGAGTAGATTCAAGGGGCCCACAGGTGGAGTAGATTCTAGGGGCCCACAGGTGGAGCTGATTCTAGGGGTCCACAGGGGGAGCTGAAACTAGGGGTCCACAGGTGGAGTTCGTTCTAGGGGCCCACAGGTAGAGTAGATTTTAGGGGCCCACAGTTGGAGGTGATTCTAGGGCTCACAGGTGGAGCTGATTCTAGGGGCTCACAGGTGGGGCTGATTCTAGGGGCCCACAGGGGGAGCGGATTCTTGGGACCCACAGGTGTTGTTGTTTCTAGGTCCCACAGGTGGAGCTGATTCTAGGGGCTCACAGGTGGGGCTGATTCTAGGGGCCCACAGGGGGAGCTGATTCTAGGGACCCACAGGTGGAGTTGATTCTAGGTCCCACAAGTGGAGTTGATTCTAGGGGCCCACAGGTGGAGCTGATTCTAGGGGTCCACAGGTGGGGCTGATTCTAGGGACCCACAGGTGGAGTTGATTCTAGGGGCCCACAGGTGGAGCTGATTCTAGGGGCCCACAGGTGGAGCTGATTCTAGGGGCCCACAGGTGGAGCTGATTCTAGGGGCCCACAGGTGGAGCTGATTCTAGGGGCCACAGGTGGGGAAGATTCTAGGGGCCCACAGTGGAGTTGATTCTAGGGGCCCATGGGTGGAGCTGATTCTAGGGACCCACAGGTGGAGCTGATTCTAGGGGCCCATAGGTGGAGTAGATTCTAGGGCCCACAGGTGGAGCTGATTCTAGGGGTCCACAGGTGGAGCTGACTCTAGGGGTCCACAGGTGGAGTTGTTTCTGGGCCCACGGTAGAGTAATTTTAGGGGCCCACAGGTGGAGCTGATTCTAGGGGCCCACAGTTGTTTGGAGTGAATTAGGGGCCCACAGGTGGGGTCTGATTCTAGGGCCACAGGGGCTGACTGGGGACCACAGGTGGGCGACTGGGGGCCCAAGGGGGGAGTTGATTCAGGGCCCACAGGTGGAGTGATTCTGGGGCCCCAGATGGAGTGATTTGGGGGACCCACGGTGGGCTGATTTGGGTCCACGGTGGAGTTGATTTGGGGGCCCACGGTGAGTTGATTCTGGGGGCCCACAGTTGGAGCTGATTCTAGGGTCCCACAGGTGGAGCTGATTCGGGGGGCCCACGGGTGGAGCTGATTCTGGGGCCCCACGGGTACTGATTGGGGGCCCCCGGGGTGGAGGGATTCGGGGGGCCCACAGGTGGGGCGTTTTCTGGGGGCCCCACGGGTGGAGCTGATACTAGGGCCCACGGGTGGACTGATTCTAGGGCCCCAAATGAGCTGATTCTAGGCCCCACGGTGGACTGTTCTAGGGCCCACGGGGGAGCTGATTCTGGGGGCCCACGGGTGGAGTAGATTCTGGGGGCCCACGGGAGGTGATTCGGGGGGCCCAAGGGGGGGAGTAGATTCTAGGGGCCACAGGGGAGCTGCTAGGGCCCTGGGTGGAGTAGATTCTGGGGGCCCACCAATGATTGTTTCGGGGCCCCACCGGGGATTTTTTTTTTGGGGGCCCCCCTATGCTACGAAATGACTGTTTATGCCTCCTATTCTCTTCCTCTTGCTTTTTGACTCTCTTTCTACGCTTTTTTTTTTGCCTCATCTGAGGATGTAAACCCCTAAAAGAAACCCCAGTCTACCATCTCGGGGCCTACTGGGAGTTTCCCTGTTCCCCTATTGGCCATTCCAAGCCTGTGCTGAGCTGTCCCTTCATCCCTGCCTGCTGTGTCCAGGCTCTTTCGGGCCACATGAAATGACATGACGGTCAGAGCTGTCTGAACAGCATTATGAGCCCCAGGGCATAACACTGGAGTGGGCCCTGCCCAAATACATGACATCGCACTAGGCCATGCCTCTAGCCCCCTCCAAGCACACCCATATCATCACTCCACTTATGTCTGGACACCGGCAGCCTGCAGCCTACAAGACTATCTGGCAGAGCAGGAAGCCTTTGGCTCCCTTCTCCACCAAGGTTTTAATTTGTTTGCACGTTCTAAAAACACAGAAACAGTAAAATAAGCAAAGTCAACCAGGGACCCTGGTATTTTTTTTTGTATTCCGGGACCAACAAACCACCGGGGGCCCCCATGCTTGTGGGGCCCCCCGGGCAATGCTTGTTCCCAAGGGAAAAGATGGCCCTGTGAGGGCTTTGATTTTGCCCGTGTTGACTTTTTTGGGCCCAAAATGCCCCAATCTAAAAAAAAAATGCACAAGAGTCTTAGTCAATGTTCCCCATTGTGTACATACATCGTACACATCCTCGTAAGAGGAACATGCTTTACTATTGATATCACGAGACAAAAAAGGGCGTTGTCAAGGCGACATAATTACTCCTGAAATGTAAACTGTTTATTATAAAGCTGCAGAACATTTAGAGCGCGGCGTTTATTTTTACAGCGCTTATCTCTCTGAAGAATAAGTTTGAACTTCACATAGACCTCATCAATGGAGCGTCTGCTGCTGGCTATGAGTTTACTTTTCTCAAGAAAGCAGTTTTTTTTTTTTTTTCGACTTTATGTGGCCTCTTTTATAGAAACTACTTATGAAAATTGCATGATGTATCAACTATAACAATTTTACTCAACACTTAGGCCATTAGCCTTGCAAAAAGTTACATCAAAGAATTAAAAAAAATCGACTTTCACCATTGAGGATATCCCCGAGGGCAAATTGCAGAGGCTCATCCAGTATAGAGAGCTTTACCATGATCTTGTTACACCCTAGGATTGTAACAATGTCTAAAGGAAAGTTTTCCCTCATTCGTTTGGGGTTTTTTTACTGTAAAAAGGGGGTGACACTATGGGCGCATACAGGGGGATTGAATGGTGGATTCTTTCTTTGAACAGTGACCCTATGGAGCCGGCCGAAAGAGGTTGTATGGGGGTTTTTTTTATGTAGGACGGACACATAAGCTCTGGGCCACGAGAGGTTTTGATGGTGGTTTCTTTACTGTAAGAGCGGTGATTCTATGGAACTCGGGGCCACGAGAGGTTGTGATGGTGGTTTCTTTACTGTAAGAGCGGTGACACTATGGAGCTGGGAGTCACAAGAGGATGTGATGGTGGATTTTTACTGTAAGAGCAGGGTTTTATGGAACCGGGCCACGAGAGGTTGTAATGGTGGGTTCTTTTCTGTAAGAGCAGTGATGCTATGGGGCTGGGGGGTCAAGGAATTGTAAATGGGGATTCTTTTTCTGTTAAACAGTGACACTATGGGCCGGGGGGCGAAAAAAAAGGTTGTGATGGGGATTCTTTTTAGGATCAGTGACACTATGGAGTCGGGCCCCAGAGGGTTTTGATGGGTTTTTTACTGTAAGAGCATTGGCACATCAGCTTGGAGACACAAAGAGATGTGATGGTGGATTTTTACTTAAGAGCAGTGATTTTTATGGACTCGGGGCCACGAGAGTTGTGATGGTGGATTCTTTACTGTAAGAGCAGTGATGCTATGGAGCTTGAAGACACAAGAGAATGTGATGGTGGATTTTTACTGTAAGAGCAGTGATTCTATGGAACTCGGGGCCACGAGAGGTTGTGAAGGTGGATTATTTACTGTAAGAGCAGTGAGACTATGCAGCTTGGAGACACAAGAGGATGTGATGGAGGATTTTTACTGTAAGAGCAGTGATTCTATGGTACTCGGGGCCACGAGAAGTTGTGATGGTGGATTCTTTACTGTAAGAGCGGTGACACTATGGAGCTGGGAGTCACAAGAGGATGTGATGGTGGATTTTTACTGTAAGAGCAGTGATTCTATGGAACTCGGGGCCACGAGAGGTTGTAATGGTGGATTCTTTACTGTAAGAGCAGTGATGCTATGGAGCTGGGAGTCACAGGAGATTGTAATGGTGGATTCTTTACTATTAGAACAGTGACACTATGGAGCTCGGGGCCGAAAGAGGTTGTGATGGTGGATTCTTTATTGTGAGATCAGTGACACTATGGAGCTCGGGGCCACGAGAGGTTGTGATGGTGGTTTCTTTACTGTAAGAGCATTGACACTATGCAGCTTGGAGACACAAGAGGATGTGATGGTGGATTTTTACTGTAAGAGCAGTGATTCTATGGAACTCGGGGCCACGAGAGGTTGTGATGGTGGATTCTTTACTGTAAGAGCAGTGATGCTATGGAGCTTGAAGACAAAAGAGGATGTGATGGTGGATTTTTACTGTAAGAGCAGTGATTCTATGGAACTCGGGGCCACGAGAGGTTGTGAAGGTGGATTATTTACTGTAAGAGCAGTGATGCTATGGAGCTTGGAGAAACAAGAGGATGTGATGGTGGATTTTTACTGTAAGAGCAGTGATTCTATGGAACTCGGGGCCACGAGAGGTTGTGAAGGTGGATTATTTACTGTAAGAGCCCGTGATGCTATGGAGCTCGGGCCCCGAGAGTTGTGATTTTTGGTTCTTTAAATGTAAGAGCAGGGACACTATGGAGCTCGCGGCCACTAGAGTTTGTGATGGTGTATTCTTTACAGTAATAGCAGAGACACTATGGAGCTCGGGGCCACTAGAGTTTGTGATGGTGTATTCTTTACAGTAAGAGTGCCGACACTATGGATCTTGGAGCCACAACAGGTTCGGATGGTGGATTCCTTATTGTAAGAGCAGTGATGCTATGGAGCTCAGGGCCAAGAGAGGTTGTGATGGTGGATTATTTACTGTAAGAGCAGTGATGCTATGGAGCTCGGGGCCACAATAGGTTGTGATGGTGGATTGTTTACTGTAAGAGCAGTGATGCTATTGAGCTTGGGGCCGCAATAGATTGTGATGGTGGATTCTTTACTGTAAGAGCAGTGACACTATGGAGCTCGGGGCCACAAGAGGTTGTGATAGTGGATACTTTACTGTAGGACTAGTGACACTATGGAGTTTTTTTATTGGGGGATTTTCACCAAAATTTTAATCAGACCTACCCAAACCAAATCGAGCTGCTTTTAATATCAACCTGAATCCGAAGTACAACATTACTTGCTAAGATGCACAAACCCCTTTTAGAGCAGACTACCATCCAAAATCCAAAAAGTACACATGCTGCTCTTTCTTCTTGACATGATTTCACCTATGGTATCAGCTGGTGCTTCAGAGCTGCTCTTCCCTCTGTAAATAGCCTATTAAAACCATACTATATTCCTGAGGCATCAATACCCACATATATGACGACAGAACTACATCCAGCTCAGCAGCATGGTGGCTCAATGGTTAGTGCAGTACAGCTCAGTGGCTCAGTGTCAGTACAATGCAGCACAATGGTTCAGTGGTTAGGACAATGCAGCATGATGGCTCAGTGTTAGCACAGATCAGCACGGTGGCTTGTGGTTAGCACAGTGGCTCAGTGGTTAGTGCAGTACAGCACGGTGGCTCGGTAGTAATCACAGTAGTAAGTGGTTAGTACAGTGGCTCAGTGGTTAACACAGTGCAGCACAGTGGCTTAGTGGTCAGCAGAGTGCAGCACGGTGGCTCCTGTGCCTAATGTGCCTAGGGTACCAAAATACTTTGTCCCAGTTATGGTTACCACAATGCAGCACAAGGGGTCAGTGGTTAGCACAGTGCAACATGACTGCTTAGTGGTTAGAACAGTGCAGTGATGTGGCTCAGTGCTTGGTACGGTTCAGCACAGTGTCTAAGTGGTTAGTAAAGTGAAGCACAGTGGCTCAGTTGTTAACACACTTCAGCACTGTGGCTCAGTGATTAGCACAGTGCAGCATGGTGGCTCAGTAGTTAGCACAGTGCAGTACAGTGGCTCAGGGGTTATTACAATGCAGTACAGTGGCTCAGTGCTTGGTACGGTTCAGCACAGTGTCTAAGTGGTTAGTAAAGTGAAGCACAGTGGCTCGGTTGTTAATACACTTCAGTACTGTGGCTCAGTGATTAGCACAGTGCAGCATGGCGGCTCAGTAGTTAGCACAGTGCAGTACAGTGGCTCAGGGGTTATTACAATGCAGCACGGTGGCTCAGTGATTAGCACAAGGCAGAATGGTGGCTCAGTAGTTAGCGCAATGCGTACATTGGTTTCAGGGCTTAGTACAGTGATCAGTGGTTATTACAATGCAGCACAGTGGCTCAGTGGTCAGCAGAGTGCAGCACGGTGGCTCCTGTGCCTAATGTGCCTAGGGTACCAAAATACTTTGTCCCAGTTATGGTTACTACAATGCAGCACAATGGTTCGGTGTTTAGCACAGTGCAACATGACTGCTTAGTGGTTAGAACAGTGCAGTGATGTGGCTCAGTGCTTGGTACGGTTCAGCACAGTGTCTAAGTGGTTATTAAAGTGAAGCACAGTGGCTCAGTTGTTAACACATTTCAGTACTGTGGCTCAGTGATTAGCACAGTGCAGCATGGCGGCTCAGTAGTTAGCACAGTGCAGTACAGTGGCTCAGGGGTTATTACAATGCAGCACGGTGGCTCAGTGATTAGCACAAGGCAGAATGGTGGCTCAGTAGTTAGCACAATGCAGTACATTGGCTCAGTGCTTAGTACAGTGACTCAGTGGTTATTACAATGCAGCACAGTGGCTCTGTGGTTAGCACAGTGCAGTACAGCGGCTCAGTAGTTTTCATAGTGCAGATTGTTGGCTCAGTAGTTAGCACAGTGCAACATGATGGCTCAGTGGTTAACACAGTCCAACATGGTCGATCAGTGGTTAACACTTTTGCCTTGCAGCGGTGGGATCCTGGGTACAAATCCAACTTAGGACAGCATGTCTACGGAGCTTGTATGTTCCCTTCCTGTGCATGGGTTTCCTCTGGTTTCCCCCCTACTCCATAGCTAGATCTGGAACTAAGACTGTGAGCCCCAATGGGGACAGGAACCAATGTGAATAATGACAATGTCTGCACAGCGCTGCGGAATATAACGGGGCTGCAGAAATGAATAAAATAAATAATAACCTCCATGAGACATTGTCTTCTAAATAAATAACCCGTAGTGTTTCAGTGCTGTACCCCGAGGCACATCTTTACCAGACATTACGAACAAATGCCTAAAAATCCTCTTTTATATGGCAGTAATTAAGCAGGGTACACGGTTACTTAGCATAGTTGGACTAAAAAGGTACAAGAGAACATTAGTACCGCTGCAAATAAAAAAAAATAAATAAATTGCTTCGGAAACATAATGTGAGTTCAAGAGCTTTGTTTTCCTTTTAATGAAAGAAGCTTCGGAAAATGTCAACTCCATTACTTGTCTGGTTAGACAGTGCACGATAAAGCGAGGCCGGGAGTGGATGTGGTATAGTGTAGGCAGGTTCAGCTACCAGCACCGGTTATTCTATACTGTGTCACCAATCAGGCATGACCAGGTTTATCTGGAGCTCCGGCGTCTGCCGGCACAGCAGGTCGGGTACCTGAAAGCACGGCTGCGGGCTGGCTTGGGTTGCAATGCTTTTTTTTGTTATCTTTTATTTGGCTTCTTTGCTAATTGGCGGTATAGGGAATCAGTAACAAGAAGGTTAGCATAATAAAAGTGAAATCCGAATGAGGAGAATTGCATGTAATGACACCGCGCGTGAACGAAAAAAAAAAATGTGCCTTCCGTAGAGCAAGCAACGGGCCCATCTACTGGCCGACGCGTAGATTACACCTCATCCCCACTGAGATCTCTGGTCCGGAACCAAATCTAAATACATAATAAATAAGATAAAAAAGATACAATGTCTCCAGCACAGTCAATGTTTCCATCATCACAATAGAAAGTGATACATTTGAAGGAGGCTCGGCGAAAACCTCTCTAGAGCTCTGAACTCACAGTAAAATAGATTTTTAATTGCTATTAATTGTTTTTTTTTAGGAAAAAATAGGAAAATCTGAGCCTGGACATTTGTGGCAGCGTGAAGCAAAGGGCGTCTGGCCGACAACAGGTTAACAGATGTGTGATCGTGAATTGCCCAACCTTCCCTGTCCTTTTTTGAAATGAAGCTCAATTTCATGGGACACAAAGCAATTTAAGGCTAGCAGTAAACTACAATATAGAATTTAGTACAGTCAGTTATGAAATGCGAACAATAACTTTTCTAAATGTGAATGTTACAGGAGACAGCGATGAACACAGAAGTGTTGTAGAAGGTAATGGGTATCTTTCTACCTGACTAGAATTTCCTGTCACACATTGCTAGGGTTTCTTAGACCTTAAAACCCCTTGAGATGTTGTGTAGGGCTCATGAGGCCAACTTGCAGAAGTATTTTCATGATTGTTAGATATAAAATGCAATAAAGGAAGATGGGCTTTCTGCTTCTGTGTAGCAGCCGGAGACGGGAAGCATTTGGAGCCTAGGTTGTGTCTCTTTTCTTAGGAGGAAGATATACTTAAAGCATCTAGAGTATGCACAATATATACGGAGTTGGTTTTATCAGCTCTTATGTTTTGCAGGGTCAGCACTATATCAGTGTGTATGGCTTGTGTGACTATGTGTAGTAAAGGTATTAGATCAGTATAGGGCTGGGGTGTCTGGAGCCCTTCTGTAGTAATCCAAATATGTATATACTGTAAATCAAAAGAAGGCAGTGTTAGACTGGGGTGCCCAGGATCACCAGTAAAGTTAATTTTTGTTGCCCACCAGTGGAGATGATTCTTGAGGGACATCAATGAATGAATACAGCGCCTTTGCATAATAATCCATGTTTGTCTACACTGTAAGGCAATGAATGACTGTATTGAACTGGTATGCCTGGGGCCCACCAGTAAGGTTAATTCATGGGGCCCTACAAGTGGAGTTGATTCTTTTGGTCCACCAGTGGAGGTGATTCTTGGGGTCCACCAGTGGAGGTGATTATTGGAGCCCACCAGTGCATTTGATTCCTGGGTCCTACCAGTGGAGATAATTCTTGGGGCCCACCAGTGGAGGTAATTCTTGGGGCCCACCAGTGGAGTGGATTCTTGGGGCCACCAGTGCAGTTGATTCTTGGGCCCACCAGTGGAGGTGATTCTTGGGGCCCACCAGTGGAGGCAATTCTTGGGGCCCACCAGTGGAGGTGATTATTGGAGCCCACCAGTGCATGTCATTCCTGGATCCCACAAGTGGAGTTGATTCTTAGGGCCCACCAGTGAAGTTTTTTCTTGAGACCACCAGTGGAGTTGATAAATAGAGATACTTCTTGGGGGCTATCAGTGGGTTACTTTTTTGGGGCTCATCAGTAAAATTAATTCCGGGAGCCCACAAGGAATTTCCTCTGTTCATCTCTATGCTTATCTGAACCTGGCTGGGTGAGCGAGAACACATCACATAGTATACTTTTTGTGGTAGCTACCTGTAAAGGAAATAGCAGTAGGCTGGGCTTTTGTGTACAGTAGAAATTAAAGTTATACTGATGTATAACTCCAGTGGTGAACCCCAATAACCAACTTTACTGGCTTGCCCCAATAACCAACTTCACTGATGGGCCCCAATCACCAACTTCACTGGTGAGCAGCAAAAACTACCTCCTTAAGTGATTCTCAATAACCAACTCCAGAGGCGTAACTTGAAGCCTCTGGGCCCAAGTGCAAAAAGTGAAATGGTGACCCCCAGCTACCATGTGCCATGTAAAATGCTGGTGTCTCCTTATCTGGCAGAAGGACTTTTGGGCCCCCTCAGGCTGTAAGGCCCAGTAGTGACTGCTACCTCTGCACCCCCTCTAGCTACGGCCCTGACTAACTCTGCTAGTGGGCTCCAGGCATCCCAGTCCGACACTGTACCTCTGCAATTGCCATATAGCATGTAAGTGATTATATCTGAGGTTTACGTTCGGCACATACATCTGTAGATGTGATGGTTTTGGGCTGCAATGCATTATGATCAAGAAGGAGATTTGCATTTGTCATGTTTTGCTGGATGTCTACATGGCTGTGAGCTGAATCCATGCAAAATTACATGTAGTCTGCAATTACCAATCAATTTTTTTTTAAAAATTTTCAAAATTTAATTTAAAACCAAAAATTTAAATAAAGGGGGCCCCCAAATTTTTAACTGTATGGCTTTTTCCCAAAGTGAACAGTGTGTGTCAGCAAGGGGAACATAGTGGAACGATATTTCTAACCTATGTTCTATAACGGATTCAAAATGTTATTTCAGCATTAAGGGCAGTGTAATTATACAATGAACTGTTCATTGCCGCAAACTCTCAAACAGCCATCAGTTGGAGGTCAATATAATTGATTCCCTTTTCCCCGAGATGCTTTTACGGCCCTGTATCACAGCAGTAACCATTTTGTTGTTTTTTTTGGGCCCGATGAACCTTCCCAATGAATAATAAAACCCCCAAAAGATGCACATCTTCTTTTTTAAAAGCGCCCTCAAAAAAAATTTCTTTTTGGCTTTTTTTTTACAGCTGATTGAAATTTGCTTATTTTAGTGAAATAAAGGTGCTTATTTTTGGTCCCCAAAAAGGCCATTGGAATAAATGGTTGACCCCCCTTTATATTCATTAAAAAATTTAAATAAAAGATTTCTTTAAAAAGGTTCCATTATATTTTGGTTTTATTTTTACAAAACAAAACTAGGGTTAGATTTTTAATTTTTATTTTTTTGAAATTTACTATAAAAAATTTTTTTTCCATATTTATTTATGATATACGGGAAACTATAATATTCTATACTATACAATTTTATTTTATGCTATACTATACTATATTATACTACATTAAACTATATAATACAGTACTACAGGGGTGCACATATAGCCCCCAATTTCCCCCGGGCCCTTTAAGGACATAAACAAACTTTTGTCTCAGTTCCAAAACTTACTGTACAAATTATGGGGGGCCCATGTTTAAATTTGGAAACTGTAAGGGGACACTCTAGGGGGCCCCTGTGGGGCTGGCATTTTTATGGGGGAGCATTGTTTAACTGTTTACTTTTTAGGTCATTTTTCCACCAACGGCGTTTTTGGACGAGGTTTTGGGAGTTTTTTCCCTCCCCCAAAACCCGGTCCAAAACCTTTTCCAAAACACCCCAAAATTTTAAATTTAAATTTAAATTCCAAATGAAAAAAACCTAGTTGTAATTCACAAAAAACGAAAACTTTTTTACTTGCTTCTTTGGAAGCGTAAATAAAAAATGTTGTCAATTCTTGAAGCCTTTTGAAGGCCCCGGTTTTCAGTGAGTTTATAGTGGGGTTTTTGGGGTTTTTGGGCCCCGGGCGGTTTTTGTCCGGGCTATTCTTTTGTATGGGTGAAAAACCCTTTCTTTGAAAACCTAAACAAAAATGACCCAAAAACCTCATTTTAAGAAGCTTTTTTTCTTTCGGGTTTTTTGTTTTGGGGTTTTGGGAAAAGGGAAATTGGAGAGGAAAGCTCCAAAAAACCCCTCACCCCAAAACCTTGCCCAAAAACCGCCCATGTAAAAAGCCCTTAGGGTGAGGCAGCCTTTGGTTTGCACTTTTTCCGGGGTGGGAACTGTGTGGTGGCCATTTTAAGGGCGGGGGCACGGTATAGTGGCCACTGTTTTTGCTGAAAACTGTAAAGCTGGTACTGCCCCATGGGGGCCACTGTGGGGCCCGGTGTTTTAGGGGGGGCACTCTTGGCTGGGCCAATTTTTGGGGTTTGGGCACTTTTTTTGGCTGGAAATTTTTATTGGCCATGGGTTTGACTGTTTACTTTATTGGGGCCACCCCTATGGCTTGCACTGTTCCGGTGGGAACTGTGCAGCTGGCTGAAAGGGCATTTTTAAAATTTAAATAGGGGGCCCATTGAAACGCTACACTTGTTTAAACGGGAAACTATTTTTTTTGCCACTGTTTTTTGGTTTAGGGTTTGGGGAAACCCAATGGCTGGCACTGTTCCGGGGGAAAAACTTTTTAAAAATGGCCTGAAAAAGCGGGTATGGGTTAAAAGTGGGTACTGCATGGCTAGCACTGTTATACTGGGCATTTGTATTTCCCGGGTTCCTGATAGCTGGTACTGTTATGGTAGCCACTGTATGGCTGACATTGTTATTTTGCTGGCACTGTTATGAGGGGCTTTAAAAATGCCTAATATTTAAAATTTTGGTTTTTACTCCAAATTGGCGGGCCCACTTTTCCCCGGGGGGAAACTGTGTGGTTTTTACACGTAAGGCAGGTACAGAAAATGGGGGCTTTGTACCCAAAACATGGTTATGCTGGGCACTATTTTGCTGGCACTGTTGTGGTGGGAAATGTGTGCCTGGCGCTTTTAAAAGGGGGGTATGGTTTTGGGCGGGGCACGTAATTTTGGTTTTACTACTAGGGGGGGGGCATTGGGGGGGGAAAAATTTTAGGGCGGGCCCCTTTTAAAGGGGGGGCACTCTAGGGCGGGCCCATTGTTGTGAGGGGCCCATTGATGACTGATACTGTTATGGTTTGAAAACCCATGAATATTTGGGTTTACGTTATGGTAGCCACTGAAAGGGCTGCCCTTTTTAAAGGGGGGAATTGTATGACTGGCATGCCCCTGGGAGCACTCTATGGCGGAACGTAACCCGGGAAACTGTTATGATGGGCCTTGGGCCAGAAAATGTTGTGCACCCCTGCTATACTATATTACTTTTAACATTTTAAAATTATACTCTATTTAAATTAACTAAAAAATAAAAAATTTTTAAACATTATTAAAAAAAACCCAAAGCAAATAACCGTGTCTGTGTCAAGGGTTGGAGTTTCCTATTTTTAACAAGATGTTTTACTTTGTTACCAATGTGAACAGAAAGGAAAAAAGAGGAAGGGGATTATTGTCGGTGTTGTCTGTCCAGCCAGACGAAACATGAAATAGAATTACAATCAGAGAGACGTCAATGCAACAAACAGGGTTGTGAAGCAAAACATAATAACAACAATAAAAGGGATTAAAGGAAAGGTTGGGGGTGGGGCATAAAAAGGTGGGGGTTTAAAGAAAATAAATGATCTCCAAAAGGGTACGGGTTTGTGGGAAATGTTGGCTATGACATTACTTTTGTTATTTAATTTAAATTGCCAAAATTTAAAGGAAATGAGAAAATTAAAAATAAAAAAATGGGGTCCTTAAAATATATGTATATGCGATAGTCATTTAAAAGGGGGTTTTTCCACCATCTCATTTCCTACCTCCCGCATCCCGCTCTTTAGCTTTTGTGACAGAAGGGGGTGGTGATTTTTTTGAATTGGGAAAAATCAAAAGTGAACCCCGCAGGGTGACACCCCCGGGCCATTTTCCCCCTGTAGTCAAAAAAAGGTCTGGGTTTTTGTGTAGAGCTGTGAGTAGCACAATTAGCTCAGGGGTAATATTTCTGATTTACAGCAAAAAGGGCCTTTGTTCAAATCCCTGCAGGAACCAAAAACCGTGGGTTTTTTTTTTTTTTAAAAAAATGCACAGACTTAAAATTTAGGTTTTTTTTTATTTCTTTGCAAATGTTTGACTAATTAAAAAAGGAAATACAGAGGACGGGAGTAGAATGGCAGCACCTGGGGTTGAACACTCCCCAGCATTGAAATGTGTGTATTTCTAAGGGGTACGAGGACGGATTTGAAAGACCCGACCTTTGGGTTTTAAAACCCCGCTCCCCAGTCAGTGTGTGTGATTACTAAGGGGGACAGAGGCGGGGGTAGAAGACAGCACCCCGGGGGTTTAACACCCCCTTTGCTCAGCGTCAGTTTTGGGTTACTAAGGAGGACAGGGACGGGGGGTAGAATTAAAAGCAAACCCGGGGGGAAACCCCTCATTAAACTCCCGGAGGGAGGGGATGTCGAGCAGGCGAACAGGAGTGAGGAGCTCTCAGCCCTGGGCCCTATCCCCTTTGGGGAGGAGCTGAAAAATGGATCACTAAAGGGCCCGCTATTTCCCAAAAAAGGGGCAGAATTTTTAATTAAAAAAAGAATGGTGGGAAAATGTTTATTATTTAATTTTCAAATTTCCCAAATTTAAATTTTTTTTGTGGGCAAAACCCATTTAAAGCTTATCTGTACTTTCAGGTAACATTTCAATAATAGCTATTGTGTACAACACTGGACTGGGGTGTCTGAGGCCATTCAGTGGAGTTGATTCTTGAGGCCCAAGAGTAACACTATTTCTGGCCATCATATCATGTACATTGGGAAAACCCAAAAATTTCCCCTGCATTATATACCCAAAAACCCCCCTCTGCAGGTTTTTCTAAATGTCGACATGAAATCCCGAAAAAACCTTTTTCTTTTTAGGGCAATTAGGAACCAAAATTTTGGGATTTGCCAAAAGCAGAATTTAAAGAGAGGAGAAATTTTTTTTAAACATTTTTTTTACTTTCTGCAAAGTCAGAAGTTTCCCTACACTGGGATTACTCTGCCTTTATTCCCAAAGTGGGCCCGCCCAAAAGGGGAAGGGTCAAGGGGCCCTTCGGAAGTTCTGATTGGGTTTTTTGGCAACAATAGTTTAAATTTGGGACACGCTGTGGGGTGTATTTTTAAAAGCAAAACCAGAAAACTCAAATTTCTTCGTGTGTAACATCATGGGAAAGTCTAAAGAAAAACAGAAAAAAGATATCAGGGAAAAGAATTGGGGACTTGCACAAGTCCCCGGATCATCCCTTTGGGTTTCAAATTTTTCCCGATAACCCGGGGCTTCGTTTCATCCCCGTAAAAAAACAATAAAATCCCAAATACAAACAAGGGGGGAATTTCCGCCATCATAACCCCTAAAAGGGAAAGGGGGTTTTGTGTTCAGAGATGAACCAAGCTTTTGGGCCCGAACAAAGTGCAAAATCTACCCCAAGAAAAAAACCCAAAAGGGCCCTGTAAGATGCTTGGGGGAAACTGATAAAAATTGTGTCATTATCCATTTGAAATGATCCTGTATAAACTTTGGGCTGGGGAAAAGGGGCTCTGCCCGGGGAAAAACCCTTCCCCCAAACTAAAAATATAAAAACAGGAAATTAATTTTTTTTCAAATTTCAAAAGGAACAAAAAAACCAACATTTTTTTGGGGACTTTTCCCCGTGACAGGGCGAAAAAATAAAATTGAACTGTTTGGCCATAATGACCATCTTTAAAAATTTTTTGGGGGAAAAATGGAGAAGCGGGAAACCCCAAGAAAAACCATCCCAACTGTGAAACACGGGGGGGCAGCATCTTTTTTGCTTGAGGAAGGGGCTGGGGCACTTCAAAAAAAAGATGGGAAACATGAGGAAGGAAAAAATGTGGCCCCCCCCCCAAAACTGAAACAACACCTCAAACATTTAGCCAGGAAATTAATGAGCAGTAATGAGTTTCCCAAATGGACAATGACCCGAAGCTACTGCCAAACTGATTGCATAGGGGCTTAAGGAGAACCAAGTCAATGTTTTGGTATTTTTTTAAAATTTTATGGACAAAAACTTTAAAGGGCCCAGCGAAACAAGGGGGACCTCCAAAAAATGGGTCCGTTACACCAGTTCTATTAGCAGGAAGGGGGCCAAAAAATTTTCCCCAAACCAAAATATTTTTGGGGGGAACTTGTGGGAAGGATCCCAAATGTTTTAAACCCCCCGTCCCCAGATCTTAAAAGGGGGAAAAACCACCAAATACTAATGAAATGGAAAAAACTTTTTTGACTTTGTAAAAGTAATAAAAAAAAAGCCCTTAAAAAATTGGGCCCCTTTCCCCCAAATTTTTCTGGAATTTTTTCAAATAGAAAAAAATTTTTTGGGTTTCCCAATTGACCTAAAACGGGGAAGGTTTAAAATTTGATTTTCATGCGGGGGAGAGAAAAAACCTGCAGATGGGGGGTTTTAAATAGAGGGGAGGGAGAAAACTGCAAATGGGGCTTTTTTATTTGAGGGAAGGGGGGAAAAAAGCAGATTGGTGGCTGTATATAGAGGGAGGGAGAAACCCTGCCGATGGGGGGTTCATATAGAGGGGAAAAAGAAACTGCTGCTCTAGCGTTTAAAGTTTTTTTTTCCCTATTATTTCCCCTTTTCCCGGGGGCCAAATTTTTATTTTTAAAATGTCCCTAACTTGTAGAGGAGGGGGTTCCCGCTATGCTGTCCCCCCATACACTACAACCCCTTTTTACCCCCACACCCTGCCTTGCTCCTCTATACCCCTATAGCACAGCCTCAGAGGTAGCATCTGAATGGTGGACACTATAGAGCAATCCCGACGTGAAAAGGGGTGTCCCAACACTGGGGTGAGATATAAGACTTATATAAGCCATTCCTTTCTGCCTTTGTCTCTCTCTCTCTCCAGCCACTCCCCCCTCCTCCTTCCCTCTCCATAGATTCCTATTAGCAGCATGAAGCTTGATACTTCAGGTTTTTTTATATACTTTTATGATGCATTTTTGCATTTTTTTTTTTCAGATTTGAAGCTGGGCTTTGGAGATAAAAGCAAAGAAGCCTGATTAGTGGAGAAAGGGACATTTTTTTCTATTATATGATATATTAATTTTCTGATTTTCAATTGTCTTATTGCTTTTTGCAAAGTGTGTTGTTAAGTTAGTGCTCATTTCAGAACATCACATAAGGCAAGAACAAGTACAATAAACACGATGTAAGTGAGTGACAGATTGGTTCAGAGTCAGAAAGGTCCTTGCCAACCAGAGTGTTATCTACCAAGGAGGGGGAAGGAGACAGAAGAAGCTATTTGAATGGTGTTGTAATGGCAACAGGGTTATTGTAGGCTTCATCAAAAAGATGGGTTTTCAGCATCATCTCAGGATATGAATATTACAATATAGGTTTCATGCAGTGACTTGTATGTAGAAATTTTTAGCACGGCGTTCCTCAACCTTTGTCCACAAAGCCCACCTACAGGTCATGTTTTCAGGATATCCCATAGAATGCACACACAACAATTGTATCACCCGCGCAATAGGAAGAAAATCCTGGAAACATGTTGGTTGGCCTTGAGGACTGGAGTTGAGCAACACTGCTTTAGTAGATTTCACCAGGATTGTTGTAGATGGTCAATCCACCACCTTCCATCACATTTAGGGCCACATGTATAATGAACCTGTTTAGGTCTAAAACTCACTTTTTTGCCCATAGGTTAGTGAGTTTTAGACCTAAACAGTTTCATACATGTGGCTCTTTGTGTTTCATGTCCTCAGCATCTCCTGCTCTATAACATGGGGCCACAGATCAGATAGCATGTCCTCAGTTCCTCCTGCTCTATAACATGGGCCGATGAGAGTAGCCCCCCACAGATCAGATAGCTGTCCTCACTCCTCCTGCTCTATAACATGGGGACAGATCAGATAGCTTCCTCAGCTCCTCCTGCTCTATAACAAAGGGGCCACAGATCAATAGCATGTCCTCAGCGTCTCCTGATCTATAACATGGGGCCACAGATCAGATAGCATGTCCTCAGCTCCTCCTGCTCTATAACATGGGGCCACAGATCAGATAGCATGTCCTCAGCTCCTCCTGCTCTATAACATGGGCCTGCAGATCAGATAGCATGTCCTCAGCTCCTCCTGCTCTATAACATGGGGCCCGCAGATCAGATAGCATGTCCCTCCGCTCCTATGCTCTATAACATGGGGCCCACAGATCAGATAGCATGTCCTCAGCTCCTCCTGCTCTAATAACATGGGCCCACAGATCAGATAGCAGTCCTCAGCTCCTCCTGCTCTATAACATGGGGCCCCACAGATCAGATAGCATGTCCTCAGCTCCTCCTGCTCTATATCATGGGACCCGCACAGATCCGATAGGGAATGATGTGTTTTCCCCCGAACTCCCCAACTGCTAACCTATAACATGGAGCACAGATCAGATAGTATGTCCTCAGCTCCTCCTGCTCTATAACATGGGGCCACAGATCAATACCATTTCTCCCGCTCCTCCTGCTCTATAACATGGGGCAGATCAGATAGCATATCCTCAGCTCCTCCTGCTCTATAACATGGGGCAGATCAGATAGCATGTCCTCAGCAGCTCCTTCTCTATAACATGGGGCCAAAAGATCAGATAGCATGGGCCCTAGCTCCTCTTGCTCTCAAACATGGGGCCACAGATCAGATAGCATGTCCTCACTCCTCCTGCTCAATTTTAAAATGGGGCCCACAGATCAGATAAACATGTCCTCAGCTCCTCCTGCTCTATAAGATGAGCCACAGATCAGATAGCATGCCTCAGCTCTCTCCCGCCTATAACATGGCCCACAGATCAGATAGCATGTCCTCAGCTCCTCCTGCTCTATAAGATGGGGCCACAGATCAGTAGCATGTCCTCAGCTACTCCTGCTCTAAAAACAGGGGCCCACATACAGATAGTATGTCCTCAGCTCCTCCTGCTCTATAACATGGGCCTGCAGATCAGATAGCATGTCCTCAGCTCCTCCTGCTCTATAACATGGGCCCACAGATCAGATAGCAATGTCTCAGCTCCTCCTGCTCTATAAATGGGGCCACAGATCAATAGCATGTCCTCAGTTCCTCCTGCTCTATAACATGGGGCCACAGATCAGATAGCATGTCCTCCCGCTCCTCCTGCTCTATAACATGGGGCTACAATCAGAAGCTGTCCCCCAGCTCCTCCTGCTCTATAACATGGGGCCTCAGATCAGAAAAGCATTCCTCGCTCCCCCTGCTCTATAACATGGGGCCCACAGATCAGATCGATGTCCTCAGCTCCCTCCTGCTCTATAACATGGGCCCACAGATCAGATAGCATGTCCTCAGCTCCTCCTGCTCTAAAAACATGGGCCCAGATCAGCTAGAATGTCCTCAGCCCCTCCTGCTCTATAACATGGGCCACAGATCAGATAGATGTCCTCACCTTTCCACTGCTCTATAACATGGGACCACAGATCAGATAGATGTCCTCAGCTCCTCCTGCTCTATAACATGGGGCCCACAGATCAGATTCCATTTCATCAGCTCCTCCTGCTCTATAACATGGGGCAGATCAGATAATATTCCAACTCCACTGCTCTATAACATGGGCCAAAATCAGATAGATTCCTCAGCTCCTACTATCTAAATAACATGGGGCCACAGATCAGAAAACATGTTCTCACTCCTCTTGCTCTATAACATGGGGCAAAATCAGATAGCAAAATTTCCCCATCTCCTCCTGCTCTATAACATGGGGCCCCGATCAGATAGCATGTCTCTCAGCTCCCCCTGCTCATATAAATGGGCCACAGATCGATAAACATGTCCTCAGCTCCCTCCTTGCTCTATAACATGGGGCCCCCAGATCAAATAGCATGTCTCAGCTCCTCCTGCTCTATAAGATGGAGCCCCCAGATCAGATAGCATGTCCTCAGCTCTCCTGCTCTATAACATGGGCCCCAGATCAGATAGCATGTCCTCAGCTCCTCCTGCTCTATAATGGGCCTCAGATCAGATAGCATGTCCTCAGCTCCTCCTGCTCTATAACAGGGGGGCCCACAGATCGGGTAGCATGTCCTCAGCTCCTTTTTCTAAAACCCTGGGGCCACAGATTCAGATAGCATGCCCTTTCCGCTCTCCTGCTCTAAAACATGGGCCACAGATCAAAATAGCATTCCTCAGCTCCTCCTCTCTATAACATGGGGCCACAGATCAGATAGCAGGTCCTCAGCGTCTCCTGCTCTATAACATGGGCCACAGATCAGATAGCATGTCCTCAGCTCCTCCTACTCTATAACATGGGGCCACAGATCAGATAGCATGTCCTCAGCTCCTCCTGCTCTGTAACATGGGGCCACAGATCAGATAGCATGTCCTCAACGCCTGCTGGTCTAAAACCTGGTGGAGCAGTACCATAGTCAAAAGATGGATGAAAAGGCTCCCAAAGGCTAAGCTCCAGGGTCTCTGGAGCATCCACTAAACTAAAGGAGCAATGCTCCACAGAGTAAGATGAAATTTGCACTATATTCGCTCAAGGTTAAATATTGTTCCACAGACAAGCTGAACCATTGCCTAGTTATCATAGATGAATAAATCCCAAATTTATACTTTACTCTGTGGAGAGCTACTACTTGTTTGGTTTACAAGTTTTAGGCACAAAGGCATGCTGGGAAGTTGCTAGTGGTCCCCATTAGCAAAGGGGCCCCATTACTATTCTATGCACATAAGAGAACTTAACACTAATATTCTCATTTTCACTCCACGCATCACTCTAATCTCCCAGTAAATCAGTCGGAGAAAAATTACAAAATACAATGGAAAATAGACATGACTGTATTCATGAGAAAGGGGGAAAATCTCTCCTTGAGGAGAGGAACCAATAAATTGGTCTTTGTGAGGGTTTACTTGCCCTTCTCTTCTCAAGGAGAGATTTTTCCCCTTTCGAAGCCACTCTTGCCTCTCACCCAGCCAACCAGTAAGTTTTCCACTTTCAAAGCCACTCTTGCCTCTCACCCAGCCAACCAGTAAGTTTTCCCCTTTCGAAGCCACTCTTGCCTCTCACCAAGCCAACCAGTAAGTTTTCCCCTTTCGAAGCCACTCTTGCCTCTCATCCAGCCAACCAGTAAGTTTTCCCCTTTCAAAGTCACTCTTGCCTTTCATCCAGCCAACTAGTAAGTTTTCCCCTTCTGAAGCCACTCTTGCCTCTCACCCAGCCAACCAGTAAGTTCTACACTGCACTGACAAAGGGGCAAATACCCCGAAAAGCTGTCTGTAGTTGAAAATTTACTGTTTGGCTCAAATCCCTTTCACATTGCTAGGTTCCTGGGAGCTACATGTTAACTGAGGATAACTACATCCAATAGAGGGCGTTGTGGAGCCCTCAGCTCTTTTCCCATAAGCCTTTGCTTTATTTATTCATGAGAAGCAGAATATTGTAATGGATTCACAGTAGGCAATTAACAGCTGGGGAAAGCAATTGTTGACTACATTCAATGTCATATTCCTCATTTTGGTGGAGGCACCAATAAATACCAGTTAATTTTATCAAACATTTAGGCGATGTCTACATTGCACAGGAATACAGTCGGGTTTTTCAATATTTAGAATCCACAAAAATCCGACTGTAACCCTGTGCCCATAGAGCACAACAGAAAATCTGTGCTGTAACCTACATAGACCAACTCAATATTTTCCCACCTGTATAACTCAAGGAATACTTGTCATTAAATATATTCAAAAATTCTTCCTATTAAAATATAACTTTTAATAACCACAAGTTAAAAAAATCTTATATTCAACACACATTAAGGGGACAATAGTGTCATAGATAAGTGATTAAACCCTATGCTTCCCCTGGGAACTCAAGACTAGACAAATGCCCTAAACGGAGCACCCACCCTGAAAAAGGGCGACCCCGCAAATAACTCCTAGACAAATCCCTAGACTATCCCTGTATACAGTACTAGTGAACAAACATACCAGGGAAACAAAAACCGTAGTCTGACACAGTAAGCATATAGGTTCCTAAAAACGGGTCAAATGTGAACAAGGTCATATAGGAGTAAAAAAAAAGGACCTGAAATAGGTAAGATAAACAAAAACTTTTAGTATACAAATCCCAAACCGTTTTGTCCCATCTCAGGGAAAATCCTCAAGGGGTCCAATTCAAAAACACAAACACAAAAGATGATATTCAATAAACTTTTATTCAGTATAGTAAAAAAAAACATGTTATTATTGTCCCAAAAAATCCTGTGTTTCATATCAAATGCAGACCAGGATAACGTAACCCAAGATTTGGGTTTTACCCTCCAGGGAATTGGGGCGCCACTAAATTTCTGCCCTTAAGTCCCACCCAATCACATACTTTAGTGGGATTTCTAAACTCCAACCCCCCGCGGGGAAGACAAACATTTTACGGAAGGACAGGGACCCTCTAGACCCCCACAAGCGGTGGTATAGGTCACCCGGGCGGAGCCAAAAGGCCCAGCACTGCCCCAACCCACCGCAAAGCAGGAATCCTACCAAGTCGCTACTCGTGATGCAACTTGTTTGCGATGGTGGCCAAGGTGAAGCAAAGTACAGAATCATCAGGCAATATCAGCAACAGGCAAGAAGGTCAGGACAGGCGGCAATTGTTCGTCGTCGGGGAGGGGGGAAAACTGGTAGGCTCAGGGTTAAAAAGTAGGGGGAAAAAACTCGGAACATTTACCATTGGCACGAAACACTAAAGATCTGGCGGGGAAACAATGGTGTTGTCCAAAAACATACTTATAGTGAATTTTCACTCACTTTGGGCCCCATCTTGGCAGCCCCAGGGGCCCCATAGCTCATGGGATCGCCTTTTTCGGTGAAAAGAAATGGCACTACACGGCGTGTTTAAAAAGGGCCTCAGTCAGTTTATTCTTCAGGAAGGTTAGTACAAAACACCCAAAAAAATGCAAACAAAAGCCCCGCCCGCTGGCCATGACTAACACACAGGACCTCTCTAACGCTGGACCTAGCATCCCACATGTTGCTTTTGCCACTTTAGCTTCCTTAAGCCTCCCCGGGGGAGACCTCTCTCCCCTTCCCTTTTATCCCCTTCCCGTAGCTGACCATCCACTGAACCTGCAGTAGGAGCCCTTTTTAAGGTTCCCTGATTATCCAATCCTAGCCGGGGGAAAAGGGAGAGAGCCCCACCCACACATTTTCTACTCCAATAAAGCCGACCCCCGAAACGGCGAAAAGCCAAACTAACACACAGCGCTGCCAGCTCTTACTCGGGTGACAAATTTATGGCTGATTTTTACCCCCCCAAGGCCCCCCCTTGGTGGCGGTTTGCTTGCAGGCATGCGCTGCACACCCTAGTGACAGAAAAAACCGACTACCACGGGCGCTCTGCCCCAAATGTACATGCCCCGCAATAACCAATTTTTCCCGGGGCGCCCGGCCCTTTAAAAAAATTTAGAGAAAACCCCCGAACACAAACCCAGGAGTGGCAAGTACGACCCATGACAGAGGAGTGCAGAGGAGCAAGAGCCCAGCTACAAAAGTTGCTGCCTGCAGTACGAACATGTCCACAACTTGATATGTGGACTGTAGGGTCACCCGTCTCTGGCAGTGTACAGGGAGAGAGGACACGAGTCCACCCATGGCCTGACATGAGGGCTGAAGAGCGTCTCAAGACAACATGTTTTATCTTCCGGCGGATTCCCATTGGATTCCCCACAGTCAATGTACTGGACCGGCAGGAAATCCAAAAGCCGATCTTAATTTTTAATGCAAACCCGCATCAAAACCCGTGGTACAGCGGTGTTAAAATATCATTGAATTTTGGATGGCATTTTAACATTTGCTGTGTAGACATAGCCTTACCATTTTGTTCCTGCTTTGCCCGGGAGCCTAAGATATTATTACCATGGCCCTGGGTGTGAAGGATAAGTATGGGAATACATTGTTGCAATAAATGTTCCCTAGTACAGGCAGTCCCCGATTTACACCGTTCCGACTTACATCTGTCCCATAGTTAAAAAAACAGAGGCTTAGGGGGCATGCTGGCACTGTATTCAATGTTCACAGCAGATAGTAGCTGTGGAACGACAAGTGCCAGCATGCCACAGCAGCACATGAGGTGAAAATGAAGCGAAATCTTCTTAACATGGACACAGACAGCAAAACAAATGTAAAAACCCTTCCCCGCACTATCTGAAACTAAAAAGCAAACCTTTTGTGCTGGAGTTTTTAATAAATCTACCTGTTCTGACTTACAGACAAATTTAACTGAAGAACAATCCTACAGTCCCCATCCCTTTTGTATTATGAAATCAAATTCCTCTATATGATAGAGAAGCCTCAGTGAGGTCCAGGTGTGGAGATAAAGAATGAAAAAATAAAAGGTCTTCCAGCAGCTTCAGAAAAGCGTAACATTTATTACAAAATATTCCATAAGACGGCACATGACAGATGAAGCAGTGGCTGACGCATTTCAGGCGCTATGTACCCTTCATCATAGCTTGCTCAACTGCACATACAAGGATGGTTAAAGGGGTTGTCTCATCTTACTGTTTCATAGAGCAAAGCAGCATTATTTCGTTCATGCATCCAGTCACTTCCTGGTCAAGCTGTCCCGTAATTAGCATAGATGCTCCTTGTATTCAGACTCTCTTCTAATTAAAATAAACCATCTCCCTTCTTTGAAGTCCCGAGAATCTTGAGAGCTACCCGTAAACAGTAGTAATTAGTGTCTTTTGTCTGAAGATCAGATTTAACACACAAGCTCTCAGGCTGCCAGCAGTTCCCGTTTACTTGACCCTTTTGTGATGACCTCAATCCCTGCTATCAGCAGGGAAAAGAAGCAAACAGGTCGGTCACTAAAAACCTGAGCGCCCTCAGAAGGGGATAAAATCACCCTTGTAAACTCCTCAACAATAAAAAATTAACAAAGCAATATATTTTGAAAATGTCTTCATTTACTGTTCCCTACATGTTGAAAGCTAAACTTTGTAGTGAGACAATCCCTTTAAAACAGATATGCAACTACCAATCACAGGTGTTGCATAGTCACAAATTTAAAAAATTCAAAGTAGAACAACTTTTTAACCCCCAAAAGCATATGGACAGGATAAAATAAACAACCTTATTTAAATCTAAACATTAATTATTAATATATTAGTAAGAAAGCATTAGAGCCGATTATTGGTTTAAACCATAAGGTGTGCAAGTTTTCAGCACAAACCGCCAACAGGCTTCATGGCTGCGTAATTTCTGTAGATGATCTCCACCTCCAATGGGCAGAGCTAATCTTTCTATCCCCTCAACTATCAAAGAGGACGTGTCCTGAGAGTGAACATTAATACAATGTGTAGAAACTGCCGAAATCTGTCGAGACATAAGGCATTGTGTATGTGACAGATGACGTCATTTCCTGACATGATGTGGTTGAGACATATTGAAGGAGACAGGCAGTGCAGGTAATAACATAAGCTACAAAACTTGTGTTACAGTTACTATAACTGCCAATATTGTAGCTAATGTTTGTAACCGTAGAGCTGAAACAATGTGACATGTTTATAAACCTAAAAAAGACAGAAATGCCCGACTCAATTAACATCGCGACGGACAAGCCCCTTTGACTAATATATAGATCAAAAGAAAAAAAGGAAAGAAATAGTCCTAAAACTTAACCTTAAAGGGTCTGTCTCGTACAATGATGGGTTTTATAAAAGATCTTTAAAAAACAAGCAGTTTGCAATATTGTTCATTAACAAATGTCCTACTGATTTTGGAGCTAGCCCTGTATCATAGAAGTGCATCAGCTTCCTCAATTCCAGTCCTATAGCAGCCGATGTTGATCCTTATCTTCACTGCTTACAGGTCGAGAGTTCGATCCATCACCTTGGAGAGACCAGTCAGAGCAGAGACCCCTCCTGACAGAAATCTTCTGGGGGTGGAGGGAGGGAGGGAGGACTCTGGTTCTATGCCCCATACTGCCGGAAAAAAACCCCCTGTGTTGCCCCCCTTTCCCCCCCGCTCTCTTTCTCAAAACAATTGAGCAGAGATTGGGCCCTATCAATGATGGACAGCAGTGACCCTTTTTGTTACAAAATCATGATGTTGTGGACAAAAATAATAATACTATACAGATTGTGAACAGTTCATGCTGTGCTGAAAATAGGGACCACCGATAACTTTTTGCAGTTTCCCCCGCCCTTTTCTAGGGGGTCTTTTTTGTTGCTGGAGATTTGGAGAAAGTAAGCAAAGCAGGGGGAAAAGGGAAACACAAATTAGCAATCAAGCCCTCTCTAGGAGGCAAACACAGGGTTAACTCGGGGCAGCAATCCCCGCTTGTATAGAATTTCGGGGGTAGCTGCCTTGTGCTGAGGGGGGGGGGGAAAAGAGGGAGGGGGAAGGGCAGAGAACTAGCAGCCCCTAAAATTTAAATTTTCCCCATTCACAGACAAGGCGAAACTATTAATGAGACAACTCCTTTAACTTATCGTAATAGTAAAAAGTTCCCATAACACAGGGTAAATCGCCCCCGATAAGGGCGCCCTTTTCAGAACCCCCCTAGAAAAAAGGAAAACCCTAATTTTTCCTCAGGTCCAGTCCTAACCTAGGGTTTTCCTTTTTTCATAAGGTGAGGTTCCTTCCTGACGGGGACGCCCTTATCAGAGCGATTACCCTGTGTTTTCAGGTGAGGGCTGTGGCAGCAATCCAGATAGGGTCTACTAGGGCTGGGTTTACCGGTCCCACCTTTTTGATATTTTTTGACACCATTGTTATTGTTCTCTTGTGGTGACGATTGATGTTATACCTACTTCTATTGTTGTATGGGAACTTTTTACTATTATATTAAGTAAAAGTTTAGTTTTATGACAATTTCTTTTTTCTTTTGATCTATGATTGCAACTACTGCTGGCACATCGGAAACATCCCGTATGTTTTAACCAAACTTATACACTTCATGTTTTAACCCCTTCCTGACGGACGGTCATAATAATATGGCTCTAAATTTTTTTGCTCTTTGCCTTCTGAAAGCCATAACTTTGTTAATTTTCCACCTACATAGACTTTTAAGGCTTTTATTTTGCGGGACAAGTTGTACTTTCTAGTGGTGTTATCCATATTACTATAAAAATACTAGGGAACGGCAAAAAAATTCTAAGTGGGGCAAAATGTGAAAAAAACGTACTTGCGCCATGTTTGCGGGAGGTTTGTTCTTACGAAGTTTATTCTTTGGTAAAAATGAGGTGTTATCTGTATTCTACAGGTTGATGCGCATCCGCCAATACCAAACATGTAGGGTTTCCGTTATGTTTTGGTACCGTAAAAAATTCCAAACATTTTTTATTCTTGAAATTTGCGCTGCGGCGCCATTTTGTGCGACCAATAACTTTTTTGTACTAACACCAACGGACTCAGTCAGCGGCTTTTTTTTGCGGCAATGTGTACTTTTAATGCAACACTTTGAAGGGATCATTTTTTTTTGATTACTTTATTCCAAAATTTTTTTGACAAATACCAAAAAAAACCAATTTTGGCTTTTTGGAATTTTTTTCTTCAGGGACTTTTTTGGACGCGACGAAAACCAAAATAGTAAAACCTTTTTTATTTTTTTATTTTTTAAATTGAAAATGGGGAAAAGGGGGGGTATTTAAATTTTTTTAAATTTACTTTTTTTTTTACTTTAAAACTTTTTTTATTTTTTTTTTTTATTTAAAACATTTATCCCCCTATGGGCTTAAACCACTAGGGGGCGCCATCTTTTTAATACACCCAAAAACCTTTGGGGGGGGAAAAAGGCAAGCATTAGGGTTTTCAAAGATGGGGGTTTCCCCACTTCCTTCGCGACGGAAGGGGGGCAAACGGGAACTGGCAGCGATCAGAGCCTTCACGGGCTTGCCTGCCATGTTAGCCCGCCGGGACTCAGTGATCTCACCGCTGTTTCCCCATGGGGGCAAAAAAGGGTGCCGTCATTCATCATTCAACGCCGCGGCCATCTTTGCCTCGGCCCCTGAGGTTTTTTAAACCGCAGCGGGATGCCAGGTTTACCGCAATTAGCCCTAACACCCCGCTGTGAAGCGGGGATCCCCCGCGACCCCTTTCAAAGCCGTTTTCCCCGCGCTTGACGTACTAAAAACTCAAACGTCGGAAAAGGGTTTAAATAAAAAAACCGATCTAATACTTTTTTGCACTTTCCCGTCCGCGCTCTGTTCTGGGCCCCCGCGGACGGGGCCGTGTTCCTGCCTTACGCCGCTCCTCTGCGCAAACCCGGGCATGCCCTGTGTTACTTTTGCATATCTGGTTCCTTTTGCGGTGCCGCTGTCCCGTGAACCTCCCCTGTCCCGCTGCTTCCCACCTGCGGGCGGGTGCTTTTTTCCATCGCCCTTATTTTGGGGCTGCCCCTAATTCCCTGTCTCTCATAGAGGGCAGCGGCCGCGTTTTTGCACTCCCCTTTTTTCCCCATGTCAGCAGGGTTTTTTTGGTTTTTCCCCTTTCCATTTCCCCCTTCCACCTGGGGGGTTTATAAGCCCCGCTCGTCCCCACACCCCGGCCCGATCCTTGTTGTGTTTTCATCTGTTTTGCTTTGTGTTTTTTTTATCTCTTGTTTTTATAGTCTGGTGTGCCAACCTTGTTTTGTCCTTGGGGTTTCCTTATGTTTTTTGGTTATCCCAGCTAGTTTTTCCCCAAATCTCTGTTTTGGCACCTTTTTTCCCCCCGAGATTTCCCTTCCATGTTCGTGCCGTTTTTTGCCATGTTTTGCCTTGCTTCCAGCCAGATCCTAGGTTTAAATCTAAGTTTGTCTCTTGTCAGTTCTTGGGGGCTTGTGCCCCAAACTGTCAAGTTTTTTTCACCTTCCTTTTGTTTTAAAAACCCTTTCCCGGTTTGGGACCGTTTTTGCCCTGTCCCCTTTTTTGTACCTACTCCTATCTGCTTTATCTTTGTCCCTAATCCTGGTGGTGCATTGGCACTTCCCCGGGCC
>JAODAL010045496.1:0-31884 GCA_025379985.1 Phyllomedusa bahiana
ACCAAAATTCTTTTTTCTCTATGGCCATCTATTTTGGAAGTGCACCAGTCCCTGCCAAAACAACCACACAACATATGCTGCCTCCCCGTGTCTCACAGTTGGGGAGGGTGTTCTTGGGCTTTCCAACCTTCACCCATTTTCCCTCCAAAAATGGCATATGGCCAACAGTCCAATGTTTTTTTCCTAAACCCAAAGGACAGTTCCAAAAAAGAGGTCTTTGTTCCTGTGCATTTGCTTTTCTCGTCCTTTGGAGAAATGGCTTTTTCGGCAAGCGGCCTTCAGCCCATGCGATGGACCGTTCACTTGGATAATGACCCCTCACCAGCTTCCCCACATTTTTCAAAAACCCTTTTTTTGCTTTTGTTTTTGGGTTGATTTCACTGTCGGACCAAAGCGGTTCATCTCTGAGACCAGAACCCTCTCCTTTCCCTGACATATGAGGTTGGACTTCCCACTTGTTTGAAATTTTTATAATTGTTTGTACAGATGAACGGGGCTCCTTCAGGATCGGAAATTGCCCCCCCAAGGAAGATCCAAATTGTGCAATCCACAATTCCCCTGATTTTTTTTGGGCTGATTTCTTTTAGACTTTCCCATATGTTACCCACAGAAGCAGTGTTTTCTGGTGGCTAATAATACATCCACACTGTTCTCAAAATAACTTAGATGTTCCAATAAACCATCATATTTCCAAGACCTACCCATCATAGGGGGGTTCCCGATTGTGTAAAGGGGGAGTCATAAAATTAGGAAACGTGACTTTAAAAAGAAAAAAAAAATCCCTTTAAAAAAATTCTCCCTCATTTTTTCTGCTTTTGGGGGAATAGAAAAAATTTTTTGGTTCTAAGACCAAAACAGGGGGGTTTTAAAATAAAGGGAGGCAGAAACCTCAGATGGGGGTTTATATAGAGGGGGAGGAAAACCCCGCAAAAGGGGCTTTAATAGAGGGAAGGAGAAACCGCAAGGGCTTTTTAAAAAAGGGGGAGGAGAAACCTGCAATGGGCTTTAAAATTTGAGGGGAAGGGGAAACGCAGAAGGCCTTTATATAGAGGGGGAGGAGAAACCTGCAGATGGGGCTTTTATAGAGGGATAGAAACCGGCAATGGGCTTTTTTTTGCGGGAGGAAACTCGGGTTCAGCTGTATATGGGGAGTGTATAGCATGGGGCACATACGGTATTATAAAAGGGGGGGTTTATACATTTTTCAGTTTTGTAAACCCGTGGCATGTTCTGTAGGGCATGGGCTCCTCCTGCCCGCTCCATAGTCCCCAGGATTTGGGGGTGGTCTGCGCTCGCTATCTGTCCTCGGTGACCTTGCTCCTTTGCAGGACGGTGACGATCTGGAAAGTATTTGATCAGGAATGTGTGAGATTGTTGTGCAGGGAGCAGCTCTTAATATGGGCCGCCTGTCCCCGGGGCCCGGCCTTATCCGCCGCACTCCACTGCCCTTTTACCCCAGATAGGGGGAAACCGCAAATAATGTGACAACTCCGGGGGTGCGGGACCCTCTGGGGCCACTATACACTATAACCCAAGGGATGGAAACACGGGGCCCCTAAAACACTATAACTCCCCTGGGGGTAGGAACCCCGGGGCCACTAACACTATAACCCTACCCGGGGAGAGGGACACTTGGGGGCCCGCCCAACCCGAGGGATGAGGGACACTCTGGGGCCACTATACACTATAACCCTGACCCTGGGGATGAGGGACACTCTGGGGCCACTATACACTATAACCCTGACCCTGGGGGTAGGGACACTGGGGGCCCCTATACACTAAAACTCCCCTGGGAGAGAAACCCGGGGCCACTATACACTATAACCCTGACCCTGTGAATGAGGGAGCCCAAGATCACCTACAGATGCCCCCTCCAAGGTTCGGGTTAAGTATATTTTACACAAAAAACCCTGAACCTGGGGGTGAGGACACTCGGGGCGGCTTAAAAAAATCACTCGACCTGGGGGGGGGGACACTCTGGGGCGGCTATAAACTATCACTCTGAACCTGGGGATGAGGGGAAACCGGGGTCACATACACTTTAAAACCCCCCCCCTTATGACCCCCGTTGTATAGTCCATTGGGCCCCATACACCAGACTCTGCCTATGTGAGGACGTTCTGGGGCCATTATACACCAAGACTCTGACCCTAGGGGTGAGGGACGCTCTTGGGGCCCCTATCCCATAATCTGACCCTAGCAATGAGGGACACTCTGGGGCCACCATACATTGTAATCTGACCATAGTGATGAGGGACGCTCTGAGGCCACTATACACCCTGACTCTGACCCTAGTGATGAGGGCCACTCTTGGGACACTGTACACCATGACTCTGACCCTAGGTGTGGACCTCTGGGGGCCCCCATAATTTTAATCTGACCCTAGTATGAGGGGGGCCTGGGGGCCCCTAAACACAAATCTACCATATGATGAAGGACGCTCTGAGGGATATACACTAGCCCTAACCTTTTGATGAAAGGATGCTATTGGGCCACTATACATATACCTGACCCCCATGATGAGGGATGCCGGGATACTAACCATAATAAACCCCTAGTGATGGGGACGCTCTGGGCACTATAACCATGACTGACCCTTGAAGAGGGACCCTGGTGCCACAAACATTATTCTGACCCTAGTGGGGAGGGACAAATCGGGCCACTGTACACCCTATTCCCACCCTAGTGATAGGGGCACTCTGGGCCACAACACTATAATCTACCCCAGTGCGAGGAGCCGGGCCATATACACCATAACTTTTCCCTGTGACGAGGACCTCTGGGGCCCCCATACACCATAAAAACCCTAGGATGCGGGTCTTTTTGGGGACTATACACCATAATCTGACCCCAGTGATTAGGGGGCTCGGGCCCCTTTACACCAAAATCTGACCCCCAAGGAAAGAGGGACCCTCTTGGGGGTACTATAAAACCATAATCTGCCCTAGTGAGAGGGAAACCCCGGGCCAAATATACACCAAAATCGACCCTAGGATGAGGAAACCCCTGGGGGCCCCTATACACCATAATCTGACCCAGTGAGGGACCTCTTTGGGGGCCAAATATACACCCCGATCTGACCCCAGTGGGTTAAAGGGGAAAGGGCCCGGGGCCCTAAACACCTAAACTGACCCCCCATGATGAGGGACGCCTGGGGGCCCCTATACACCATAAACGACCCTAGTGAAAGAGGGGCCTCTGGGGCCCCTAAAACATCAAAATCTGACCCTTATAATGAGGGACCTCGGGGGCCACTATACCCAAAAACTGCCCTATGGGTGAGGACGCTTTTGGGGCCACTATACACCCTAATCTGACCCTAGTGGAAAGAGGGACCTCCCGGGCCACTAAACCCCCAAAATCTGACCCAGTGATGAGGGGCCCTGGGGGCCACTATAAAAAAATGAACTGATCCTAGTTTATGAGGGGCGCTCTGGTCACTAAACACCAAAAAAGCCCCCAGGAAAGAGGGACCCCTCTGGGGCCCACTTTTACACCATAATTTTTTGGGCCCTTGGTTTGGGGGGACGCTTTTGGAGCCACAAAACACCAAAATCTGGGCCCTTTTTTGGAAGAGGGACGCTCTGGGGCCACAAAACAATTTTAATCTTTACCCCCGAAAGAGGGAAGCTCTGGGGCCACTAAAAAAATTTTTTAATCGGGCCCTGGGGATTAGGGACACTCTGGGCCACAAAAAATTATAAACTACCCTAGGAGAGGGGCGAAACTGGGGGGGCCCCTATACACAAAAATCCCGACCCTAGTGATTTTTGGGGCACTCGGGGCCACAAAACATTTTTAAAACTGACCCCAGTTATGAAGGCACCTGAGGCCCCCCCTTTTTACATTTTTAAATTGACCCTAGTGATTGGGGAAAGCTCTTTTGGCCACCCATCCAAACCCAAAAAAGGGCCCTTAAATTTTTGAGGGAAAGCTCTGGGGCCACTTACAACCATAAACTGACCCCTAGAGATTTAGGGACGCTCCCGGGGGCCCCTAACACCATAATCTACACCAAATGATTAAAGGGGCACCCCTGGGGCCACCAAAACACTAAATCTGACCCCGTGGGGGAGGACACCTGGGGGCCACTAAACATTATAAACTGACCCTAGTGAAGAGGGGCGCTCTGGGGGACTATACGCCCCTAAACTACCCTAAATTTATGAAGGGGCGCCTGGGGCACTATCCCCCATAAACCCACCCTAGTGAGGGGGGACGCCCTGGGGCCACTATACACCATAAACTGACCCTAAATGATGAGGGATTTTCTCTGGGGGGCCCCTATACCCCAAAATTTAACCCTTTTATTAAGGGGCACTCTGGGGGCCCTGTACAAATTTTAAACTGGCCCAAAAGGGGAAAAGGGAAAAGCTCTGGGGCCACTATACCCCCATAATCGACCCTAGTGATGAGGTTTCAATCTTGGGGAACACTATACACCCCCCAAACTGAAACCCAAATGATGAGGGAAAGCTCGGGGGGCCCCTATACACCATAAACTGACCCTAGTTTATTAGGGACGGGTCTGGGGGCCCCTAAAAAAACCATAATCTGGGCCCTTTGTGAAGGGGGGAAAGCCCCGGAGCCACTATACACCCCTAATTTTACCCCCATGATGGGGGGAAAGCTCTGGGGCCCTATAAAAACCATAAATCGACCCAATTTATGAGGGACGCTCGGGGACACTTTTACACCATAACTGCCCCCAGGATTTGGGGCACTTTTGGGGGCCCCAAAATCAACTATAACGCCCCCAGTGGTGAAGGGGCAAACCCGGGGGCCCCAAAAACCTTTTTAAAAAAGACCCTAGGGATGAGGGGCCCCTCTGGGGCCACCCATTTTTCCCTAATCTGACCCTAGTGATGAGGGACGCTCTGGGGGCACTTACACCATAATCTGACCCTAAGGGTTTAGGACGCTCTGGGGGCCACAAAACCCCCATAATCTGACCCATGGGAAGAGGGATTCTCTGGGGCCCCTATACCCCCCATAAATTTGACCCTTTGGATGAGGGACCCTCTGGGGCCCAAATGTAAAATTAAAAAACTGCCCCCAGTGATGATGGACCCTGGGCCACAAAACACCATAAACTACCCCAGTGATGAGGGGCCCCCCTGGGCCACTATAAACCAAAATCGACCCTAGTGAGAGGGACGCTCTTTGGGGGCCCCCCAAAACACCATAATCTGACCCCCAGTGATGAGGGGATGCTCTGGGGCCCCTAAAAAAACAATAATTTTTAAACCCCAGTGGGGAGGGACCCTCTGGGCCCCCTGTACATTTTTAAACTGACCCCTATGGGTGAGGGGCCCCCTCTTGGGGCCACTATTACACCATAATCTTACCCTAGTGAAAGGGGCCCACTTGGGGAAAACTATCCCCCATAAACGACCCCAGGGATGAGGGGCGGGTCTGGGGCCACCCATAAAACCATAATCTACCCCCCGGAATTTAGGGACCCCCTGGGGGCACTAAAAACCCAAATCAAACCCCCAAGGGTGAGGGGACGCTCTGGGGCCACAAAAAACCCTAAATCCGACCTAGTGGGGAGGGGCGCTCTGGACCCCTATACCCCATAATCGACCCCTAGTTTAGGGGCCTCTGGAGCCACATACACCATAAACTGAAACCCCAGTGAAGAGGGACGCCCTTGGGGGCCCCAAACACATAATCTGACCCAAGGGTTTAGGGAAGCTCTGGACCACTATACACCATAATTTTGACCCTAGTTTATGAAGGACGGGTCGGAGCCACAAAACCCCCATAATCTTACCCAAATGAGAGGACCCCTCTGGGGGCCCCTTTTACACCATAAACTTACCCAAATTATGAGGGACCTCTGGGGGCCCTTACACCAAAATTTACCCCCAGAGATTAGGGAACCCCGGGGCCACTATACACATTTAAACCCGCCCCTTTTGATTAGGGGCCCCTCCGGGGCCCCCTATACATTTTAATCTGACCCCAGGATGATGGGCCCCTCTGAGGCCACTATAAAATTAAAAATTCCCCTGAGTGATTTAAGGACGCCTTTGGGGCCCCCCGAACACCAAAAATCTGACCCTAGTTTTGAAAAAAAAGCTCTGGGGCCACTATACCCCAAAATCTGAAACCCTAGTTATGAAAGGGAACACTCTGGGCCACTATAAAACCAAAATCCGACCCTAGTGATTTTTGGGACAACCCAGGGGCCACTATCCCCAAAAAACTGACCCTAGTGAAAGGGGGACCTCTGGGGCCACTATACACTAAAACCCACCCCTAGTTGTTTGGGGGCACCCCTGGGGCCACTTTTACAAAGTAAACGACCCCTAAGGGTTTTATTAGGGACCCCCTGGGGCCCCTATACATCCATAATCTGACCCCAGTGATGAGGGATGCTCTGGGGATACTATACACCATAATCTGACCCTAGTGAGGAGGGACCTCTGGGCCACTATACACAAATCTGACCCTAGTGATGAGGACCTCTGGGGCCACTATACACCATAATCTGACCCTAGTGATGAGGGACCCTGGGCCACTATACACCATAATCTGACCCTAGTGATGAGGGACGCTCTGGGGCCACTATACATTATAAATTGACCCTAGTGATGAGGGACCTCTGGCCACTATACACCATAAATCTGACCCTAGTGATGAGGACGCTCTGGGCCACTTAAATAATCTACCTAGTGATGAGACCTCTGGGGCCACTATACATATAATCTGACCTAGTGATGAGGGACGCTCTGGGCACATACACATAACTGACCCTAGTGATGAGGGACGCTCTGGGGCCACTATACAAATCTGACCCTAGTGATGAGGACATCTAGCCACATACTATAACATTGACCCTAGTATGAGGGACGCTCTGTGGCCACTATACACCGTAATCTGACCCTAGATGAGGGACGCTCTGGAGCCACTTACACCATAATCTACCCAGTGAGGGCGCTCTGGGGCCACTATACACCATAATCTGACCCTAGTGATTAGGGACACTCTGGGGCCACTATACACTATAATCTGACCCTAGTGATGAGGGACACTCTGGGGCCACTATACATTATAAATTGACCCTAGTGATGAGGGACGCTCTGGGGCCACTATACACCATAATCTGACCCTAGTGATGAGGGACGCTCTGGGGCCACTATACACCATAATCTGACCCTAGTGATGAGGGACGCTCTGGGGCCACTATACACCATAATCTGACCCTAGTGATGAGGGACACTCTGGGGCCACTATACATTATAATCTGACCCTAGTGATGAGGGACGCTCTGGGGCCACTATACATTATAATCTGACCCTAGTGATGAGGGACGCTCTGGGGCCACTATACACCATAATCTGACCCTAGTGATGAGGGACTCTCTGGGGACACTATACACCATAATCTGACCCTAGTGATGAGGGACGCTCTGGGGCCACTATACACTATAATCTGACCCTAGTGTTGAGGGACACTCTGGGGCCACTATACACCTGACTGTCCATGATAGATTATCTGCCTCCTATACTTAGTGTTTCAGAATTGGCTTTGAAGGCGCGGACAGTGATTGTAGATTGTAATCTGGTCGGTTTTCTGTCGCTTTTGACGCTTTTTGTGGGGTGGATCGTGCACCTAATCTGCCCCCTAAAAAAGTCTCAAGGATTTCCTTCACCTTCCTCGACCCATGCGGTGCTCCAGTGCTGCCTGCTATTGACCCCCCTCATCCCCCCACCCAGGTCCTCCTCCAGGGCTGCAGGCTACTGACCCCCATCATCCCCCCATGCAGATCCTCCTCCAGGGCTGCAGGCTAATGACCCCCATCATCCCCCCATGCAGGTCCTCCTCCAGGGCTGCAGGCTAATGACCCCCATCATCCCCCCATGCAGATCCTCCTCCAGGGGCTGCAGGCTTTAATGACCCCCATCATCCCCCCCATGCAGAGACTCCTCCAGGGCTGCAGGCTAATGACCCCCATCATCCCCCCATGCAGATCCTCCTCCAGGGCTGCAGGCCTAATGACCCCCATCATCCCCCCATGCAGGTCCTCCTCCAGGGCTGCAGGCTAATGACCCCCATCATCCCCCCATGCAGGTCCTCCTCCAGGGCTGCAGCCTAATGACCCCCATCATCCCCCCATGCAGGGTGTCCTGGGGCCCCCCAGTGTGTTGTGTGGTGTCCCGGGCCCCCCAGTGTGTTGTGCGGTGTCCTGGGCCCCCCAGTGTGTTGTGCGGTTGTCCGGGCCCTCCATGTGTTTTGTGCGGTGTCCTGGGCCCCCTAGTGTGTTGTGCGGTGTCCCGGGCCCCCAGTGTGTTGTGCGGTGTCCCGGGCCCTCCAGTGTGTTGTGCGGGTGTCCGGGCCCCCCGTGTGTTGTGTGGTGTCCTGGGCCCTCCAGTATGTTGTGCGGTGTCCTGGGCCCTCCAGTATGTTGTGCGGTGTCCTGGGCCCTCCAGTGTGTTGTGCGGTGTCCTGGGCCCCCCAGTGTGTTGTGCGGTGTCCTGGGCCCCCAGTGTGTTGTGTGGTGTCCTGGGCCCTCCAGTGTGTTGTGCGGTGTCCTGGGCCCCCCAGTGTGTTGTGCAGTGTCCCGGGCCCCCCAGTGTGTTGTGTGGTGTCCTGGGCCCCCCAGTGTGTTGTGCGGTGTCCTGGGCCCTCCAGTATGTTGTGCGGTGTCCAGGGCCCACCAGTGTGTTGTGCGGTGTCCCGGGCCCCCCAGTGTGTTGTGCGGTGTCCTGGGCCCCACCGGTGTTGTGCGGTGTCCTGGGCCCTCCAGTATGTTGTGCGGTGTCCTGGGCCCTCCAGTATGTTGTGTGGTGTCCTGGGCCCCCCAGTGTGTTGTGCGGTGTCCTGGGCCCCCCAGTGTGTTGTGCGGTGTCCCGGGCCCTCCAGTGTGCTGTGCGGTGTCCCGGGCCCTCCAGTGTGTTGTGCGGTGTCCTGGGGCCCCCCCGTGTGTTGTGCGGTGTCCCGGGCCCTCCAGTGTGTTGTGTGGTGTCCTGGGCCCTCAGTTTGTTGTGCGGTGTCCTGGGCCCCCCAGTGTGTTGTGCGGTGTCCGGGCCCCCAGTGTGTTGTGCGGTTCCCGGGCCCTCCAGTGTGTTGTGCGGTGTCCCGGGCCCTCCAGTGTGTTGTGCGGTGTCCTGGGCCCCCCAGTGTGTTGTGCGGTGTCCTGGGCCCCCCCGTGTGTTGTGCGGTGTCCTGGGCCCTCCAGTGTGTTGTGCGGTGTCCAGGGCCCGCCAGTGTGTTGTGCGGTGTCCCGGGCCCCCCAGTGTGTTGTTGTGCGGTGTCCCGGGCCCTCCAGTATGTTGTGCGGTGTCCTGGGCCCTCCAGTGTGTTGTGCGGTGTCCTGGGCCCGCCAGTGTGTTGTGTGGTGTCCTGGGCCCCCCAGTGTGTTGTGTGGTGTCCTGGGCCCCCCAGTGTGTTGTGTTGTGTCCTGGGCCCCCCAGTGTGTTGTGCGGTGTCCTGGGCCCCCAGTGTGTTGTGCGGTGTCCAGGGCCCTCCAGTGTGTTGTGCGGTGTCCCGGGCCCACCAGTATGTTGTGCGGGGTCCGGGGCCCTACAGAGTGGTGTGCGGTGTCCTGGGCCCCCAGTGTGTTGTGTGGTGTCCTGGGCCCCCCAGTGTGTTGTGTTGTGTCCTGGGCCCCCCAGTGTGTTGTGCGGTGTGGTGGGCCTCCCAGTGTGTTGTGGGGTGTCCTGGGGCCCCCCAGTGTGTTGTGCGGTGTCCTGGGGCCCCCCAGTGTGTTGTGTTGTGTCCGGGGCCCTCCAGTGTGTTGTGCGGTGTCCTGGGCCCTCCAGTGTGTTGTGCGGTGTCCCGGGCCCCCCAGTGTGCTGTGCAGTGTCCCGGGCCCTCCAGTGTGTTGTGCGGTGTCCCGGGCCCACCAGGGTGTTGTGCGGTGTCCGGGGCCCCCCAGTGTGTTGTGTGGTGTCCCGGGCCCCCCAGTGTGTTGTGCGGTGTCCTGGGCCCCCCAGTGTGTTGTGCGGTGTCCTGGGCCCCCGAGTGTGTTGTGCGGGGCCCGGGGCCTCCGTTGTGGTGTGCGGTGTCCGGGGCCCCCCTGTGTGCTGTGCGGGGTCCCGGGGCCCCCCCGGTTGTTGTGGGGTGTCCTGGGGCCCCCCAGTGTGTTGTGCAGTGTCCCGGGCCCCCCAGTGTGTTGTGCGGTGTCCTGGGCCCCCCAGTGTGTTGTGCGGTGTCCTGGGCCCCCCAGTGTGTTGTGGGGTGTCCCGGGCCCCCCAGTGTGTTGTGCGGTGTCCTGGGCCCTCCAGTGAGAGGTGCGGTGTCCTGGGCCCTCGAGTGTGGGGTGCGGGGTCCCGGGCCCCCAGTGTGCTGTGCGGTGTCCTGGGCCCCCCAGTGTGTTGTGCGGTGTCCCGGGCCCCCAGTGTGTTGTGCGGTGTCCTGGGCCCCCAGTGTGTTGTGCGGTGTCCTGGGCCCCCCAGTGTGTTGTGCGGTGTCCAGGGCCCCCCAGTCTGGTGTGCGGTGTCCCGGCCCCCCAGTGTGTTGTGCGGTGTCCAGGGCCCCCCAGTGTGTTGTGTGGTGTCCTGGGCCCTCCAGTGTGTTGTGCGGTGTCCTGGGCCCCCCCAGTGTGCTGTGCGGTGTCCTGGGCCCTCCAGTATGTTGTGCGGTGTCCCGGGCCCCACAGTGTGCTGTGCAGTGTCCCGGGGCCCCCAGTGTGCTGTGCAGTGTCCCGGGCCCCCAGTGTGTTGTGCAGTGTCCCGGGCCTCCCAGTGTGCTGTGCGGTGTCCCGGGCCCTCCAGTGTGTTGTGCGGTGTCCCGGGCCCCACAGTGTGCTGTGCAGTGTCCCGGGCCCCCCAGTGTGCTGTGCAGTGTCCCGGGCCCCCAGTGTGTTGTGCAGTGTCCCGGGCCCCCAGTGTGTTGTGCGGGGCCCCGGTCTGGTAGTGGTGTCCTGGGCCCCCCAGTGTGCTGTGCGGTGTCCTGGGGCCCCCCAGTGTGTTGTGCGGTGTCCCGGGCCCCCAGTGTGTTGTGCAGTGTCCCGGGCCCCCAGTGTGTTGTGCGGTGTCCCGGGCCCCCCAGTGTGTTGTGCGGTGTCCCGGGCCCCCCCGTGTGTTGTGCGGTGTCCTGGGCCCACCAGGGTGTTGTGCGGTGTCCCGGGCCCCCCAGTGTGTTGTGCGGTGTCCTGGGCCCCCCAGTGTGTTGTGCGGTGTCCTGGGCCCCCCCGTGTGTTGTGCGGTGTCCTGGGCCCCCCAGTGTGTTGTGCGGTGTCCTGGGCCCTCCAGTGTGTTGTGCGGGGCCCCCAGTGTGTTGTGCGGTGTCCCGGGCCCCCCCAGTGTGTTGTGCGGTGTCCAGGGCCCCCCAGTGTGTTGTGCCGTGTCCCGGGCCCTCCAGTGTGTTGTGCGGTGTCCTGGGCCCTCAGTGTGTTGTGCGGTGTCCTGGGCCCCCCAGTGTGTTGTGCGGTGTCCTGGGCCCTCCAGTGTGTTGTGCGGTGTCCTGGGCCCCCCACGGTGTTGTGCCGTGTCCTGGGCCCCCAGTGTGTTGTGCGGTGTCCCGGGCCCCCCAGTGTGTTGTGCGGTGTCCCGGGCCCTCCAGTGTGTTGTGCGGTGTCCTGGGCCCCCCAGTGTGTTGTGCGGTGTCCCGGGCCCTCCAGTGTGTGGTGCGGTGTCCGGGGCCCTCCCGTGTGTGGTGCGGTGTCCTGGGCCCCCCAGTGTGTTGTGCAGTGTCCCGGGCCCTCAGTGTGTTGTGCGGTGTCCCGGGCCCCCCAGTGTGTTGTGCAGTGTCCCGGGCCCCCCAGTGTGTTGTGCGGTGTCCTGGGCCCGCCAGTGTGTTGTGCGGTGTCCTGGGCCCCCCAGTGTGCTGTGCAGTGTCCCGGGCCCCCCAGTGTGTTGTGCGGTGTCCCGGGCCCCCCAGTGTGTTGTGTGGTGTCCTGGGCCCCCCAGTGTGTTGTGCGGTGTCCTGGGCCCCCCAGTGTGTTGTTCGGTGTCCTGGGCCCCCCAGTGTGTTGTGTGGTGTCCTGGGCCCTCCAGTGTGTTGTGCGGTGTCCCGGGCCCCCCAGTGTGTTGTGCGGTGTCCTGGGCCCTCCAGTGTGTTGTGCGGTGTCCCGGGCCCCCCAGGTTGTTTTTCGGTGTCCCGGGCCCCCCAGTGTGTTGTGCGGTGTTCCTGGGCCCCCAGTGTGTTGTGCGGTGTCCCGGGCCCCCCAGTGTGTTGTGCGGTGTCCTGGGCCTCCAGTGTGTTGTGCGGTGTCCTGGGCCTCCAGTATGTTGTGCGCTGTCCTGGGCCCCCCAGTGTTTTGTGCGGTGTCCTGGGCCCCCCAGTGTGTTGTGCGGTGTCCCGGGCCCTCCAGTGTGTTGTGCGGTGTCCTGGGCCCTCCAGTGTGTTGTGCAGTGTCCCGGGCCCCCCAGTGTGTTGTGCGGTGTCCCGGGCCCCCCGTGTGTTGTGCGGTGTCCTGGGCCCCCAGTGTGTTGTGCGGTGTCCTGGGCCCTCCAGTGTGTTGTGCGGTGTCCTGGGCCCCCCAGTGTGTTGTGCGGTGTCCAGGGCCCCCAGTGTGTTGTGTGGTGTCCCGGGCCCCCCAGTGTGTTGTGCGGTGTCCCGGGCCCCCCAGTATGTTGTGCGGTGTCCTGGGCCCCCCAGTGTGTTGTGCGGTGTCCTGGGCCCCCAGTGTGTTGTGCGGTGTCCTGGGCCCCCCAGTGTGTTGTGCGGTGTCCTGGGCCCCCCGTGTGTTGTGCGGTGTCTCCGGCGCCCCCGTGTGTGTTGCGCGGTGCCCGGCCCCCCCCGTGTGTTGGCGGGTGTCCGGGGCCCCCAGTGTGTTGTGCGGTGTCCCGGGCCCCCCAGTGTGTTGTGCAGTGTCCCGGGCCCCCAGTGTGTTGTGCGGTGTCCCGGGCCCCCAGTGTGTTGTGCGGTGTCCTGGGCCCCCCAGTGTGTTGTGCAGTGTCCCGGGCCCCCAGTGTGTTGTGCGGTGTCCTGGGCCCCCCAGTGTGTTTTGCGGTGTCCCGGGCCCCCCTGTGGGTTGTGCGGTGTCCTGGGCCCCCCAGTGTGTTGTGTTGTGTCCAGGGCCCCCCAGTGTGTTGTGCAGTGTCCCGGGCCCCCAGTGTGCTGTGCAGTGTCCCGGGCCCCCCAGTGTGCTGTGCAGTGTCCTGGGCCCTCCAGTGTGTTGTGCGGTGTCCTGGGCCCCCCAGTGTGTTGTGCGGTGTCCCGGGCCCTCCAGTGTGTTGTGCGGTGTCCCGGGCCCCCCAGTGTGTTGTGCGGTGTCCCGGGCCCCCAGTGTGCTGTGCAGTGTCCCGGGCCCCCAGTGTGTTGTGCGGGGCCCCTGTCTTGTAGTGGTGTCTTTGGCAGGTGAGCAGAGCATCTGCTGCTGTAGCCTGCGCTGTGCGCCCGTTATAACATTATTGGGGGATTAGCGCTAAATCGCGGCTCTCACATCTCTGGCGCCCCCCCGGGCATCGGAAGCGGAGATTCACCACCTGAGCCTGCGGAGCGCGGTCAGGAGACACCGGCACCCGCAGAGCTCACAGAGCACGATCCTGTCCTGGAGGAGGCACTGGCCGGCTCTGTGCTATCGGCTCAGTCGTTGCTCTGTGCTGTCGGCTCAGTCGTTGCTCTGTGCTATCGGCTCAGTTGTTGCTGTGTTATCGGCTCAGTCGTTGCTCTGTGTTATCGGCTCAGTCGTTGCTCTGTGTTATCGGCTCAGTCGTTGCTCTGTGTTATCGGCTCAGTTGTTGCTCTGTGCTATCGGCTCAGTTGTTGTTCTGTGCTGTCGGTTCAGTCGTTGCTCTGTGCTATCGGCTCTGTTGTTGCTGTGTTATCGGCTCAGTTGTTGCTCTGTGCTATCAGCTCAGTTGTTGCTCTGTGCTATCGGCTCAGTTGTTGCTCTGTGCTGTCGGCTCAGTTGTTGCTCTGTGCTATCGGCTCAGTTGTTGCTCTGTGCTATCGGCTCAGTCATTGCTCTGTGCTATCGGCTCAGTCGTTGCTCTGTGCTGTCGGCTCAGTTGTTGCTGTGCTATCGGCTCAGTCGTTGCTCTGTGCTATCGGCTCAGTTGTTGCTCTGTGCTATCGGCTCAGTCGTTGCTCTGTGCTGTCGGCTCAGTCGTTGCTCTGTGCTGTCGGCTCAGTCGTTGCTCTGTGCTATCGGCTCAGTCGTTGCTCTGTGCTATCGGCTCAGTCGTTGCTCTGTGTTATCGGCTCAGTCGTTGCTCTGTGTTATCGGCTCAGTCGTTGCTCTGTGCTATCGGCTCAGTCGTTGCTCTGTGTTATCGGCTCAGTCGTTGCTCTGTGCTGTCGGCTCAGTCGTTGCTCTGTGCGATTGGCTCAGTCGTTGCTCTGTGCTGTCGGCTCTGTTGTTGCTGTGCTGTCGGTTCAGTTGTTGCTCTGTGTTATCGGCTCAGTAGTTTGCATCTGTGCTCTATCGCTCAGTCGTTGCTCTGTGCTATTGGCTCAGTCGTGTGCTCTGTGTTATCGCTCAGTCGTTTGCTCTGTGCTGTCGGCTCACAGTCGTTGCTCTGTGCTGTCGGCTTCAGTCGTTGCCTGTGCTATGGCTAGTCGTTGCTCTGTGCTATCGGCTCAGTCGATGACTCATGTGCTGTAGGCTCAGATCGTTGCTCTATTATCGGCTCCGTCGTTGCTCTGTTGCTATCGGCTCAGTCGTTGCTTGTGTTATCGGCTCATGTCGTTGCTCTGTGCTGTCGGTCAGTCGTTGCTCATGGGCTGTCGGGTCTCAGTCGTTGTCTGTGCTATTCGGGGCTCAGTAGTTGCTCTGTGTTTCGGCTCAGTTGTTGCTCTGTGCTATCGGACTCAGTCGTTTGCTCGGTGCTATCGGCTCAGTTTGTTGCTGTGTTATAGGCTCAGTTGTTGCTCTGTGTTATCGGCTACAGTTGTTGCTACTGTGCTATCGGCTAAGTTGTTGCTTCTGTGTTATCAGCTCAAGTTGTTGCTCTGTGCTATACGGACTACAGTTGTGCTCATGTGCATATCGGTTCAGTCGTTGATCTGTGCTACGGCTCAGTTGTTGCGGTGTTATCGGCTCAGTTGTTGCTCTGTGCTATAGCTAAGTTGTTGCTCTGTGCTATCGGCTCAGTTGTTGCTTGTGTTATCGGCTCAGTTGTTGCTTCTGTGCTATCGGCTCAGTTGTTGCTCTGTGCTATCGCTCAGTCATTGCTCTGTGCTATCGGCTCAGTCGTTGCTCTGTGCTATCGGCTCTGTTGTTGCTGTGTTATCGGCTCAGTTGTTGATCTGTGCTATCGGCCTCTGTTGTTGCTCTGTGCTATCGGCTCAGTCGTTGCTCTGTGCTATCGTCAGTCGTGCTCTTCTGTGCTATTCGGATCAGTCGTTGCTCTGTGCTATCGGCTTCAGTCGTTGCTCCTGTGTGCTTTCGGCTCAGTTGTTGCTCTGTGCTATCGGCTCAGTCGTTGTCTGTGTTATATCGGCTCGTAGTGTGCTCTGTTGCTACGGCTCATCGTTGCTCTGTGCTATCGGCTCAGTGGTTTGCTCTGTGCTGTCGGCTCAGTCGTTGCTCTGTGTTATCGGCTTCAGTCGTTGTCTTGTGTTATCGGCTCAGGGTTGCTCTGTGTGTCGGCTCAGTCGTTGCTCTGTGTTATCGGCTCAGTCGTTTCTCTGTGTTGTCGCTCAGTCGTTGCACTATGTGCTATCGGCTCAGTCGTTGCTCTGTGCTTTCGGCTCAGTTGTAGTTGTTGCTGTGTTATCGGCTCAGTCGTTGCTCTGTGTTATCGGCTCAGTCGTTGCTCTGTGCTATCAGCCCACTTGCCGCTGCTCGCTATGGGTAGTCGTTACTATTGTTGAGTGCGACCCCTGCCCCCGCAGCTCGTCTCCTCCGGATCCGGTGATGCAGGCTCAGACCTGCAGCGGCTTCTGTCATTGTCTCCTTGTGGAGATGAATGAAGCGGCTCCGGAGCGTGGTCTGTAGGGCTGCAGGCGCTCGCACCGTCTGGGGGTCCCTCAAGGTCACAGTGTGGCCCCTGCATTAGCTGGTTGCAGCGGTGCCCTGCATTGTGCGCTCCTGCATGTCGCTGTCACCTGGGTGTTGCCTGCTGGATGTGACACCACGAAGCGCGGTCTGCAGGCTGCGCGGGCAGAATAGACTCCTCCAGAGCTGCAGCCTCTCCTCCTGGATAGCAGCATGACGCCGCTGCGGATCTAGGAGCCCAGACAATGTGGACGCCGCTGTATTCCAGTACACTGCCCTATGGAGAGTATCCGGTGTACCAGCTGTCATACAGGTGTGTGCCCCCTATACCAGGTGTGTGTGCCCTATACCAGGTGTGTGTGCCCCCTATACAGGTGGAGGGTTGGCCCCGTGTGTGTCCCCGTTTTAACCAGGTGTGTGTGCCCTATAACAGGTGTGTGTGCCCCTATAACTAGGTGCTGTGCCCCCCTATAACCAGGGGTGTGCACTATTACCAGGTTTGTGTGTCCCCTTATACAAGGTGTGTGTGACGCATACAGGTGTGGTGCCTATATACCAGGTGTGTGTGCCTATACCCAGGTGTTGTCGTGACCTCTATACCAGGTGTTGTGCCCCCTATACAGGTTTTGTGTGTGCCCTATTCTGCGCGTGTCGCGCGCACACCTTACTATAGGTGTTGTGTTGCACTACTATCTATAACCAGGTGTGTTGTGCCCCCTAGTTACCAGGTGTGTGGTGCCCTCTATACCAAGGGTGTTGTCGCACTCTTACAGGTGTGGCTTGTTCTTACCAGGTTGGTTGTGTCCCCTTTACGGTGTGTGTGCCTATCCAGGTGTGTGTGCCCCTTATACCAGGTGTGTGCCATCCTATACCAGGTGTGTGTGGCCCTTTACAGGTGTGTGTGCCTTTTACCTGTGTGTGTGCCTCCTATTACCAGGTGTGTGGCCCTATACAGGTGTAGTGTCGCCCTACTATACAGGTGTTGTGCCCCCTATAAAACCAGGTGTGGTGTGCCCTTTACAGGTGTGTGCCCATATACCAAGTGTGTGTTGCCCTATACCAAGGTCCAGTGTGTGTGCCCCCCTATACCCAGGTTGTTGTGTGCCCTCTATACCAGGTGTAGTGCCCTTCTATACCTGGTGTGTTCCCTCTATATCCTGGTGTTGTGTGCCCTATACCAGGTGTGTGTGCCCTATACCAGGTGTGTGACCTCCATATACAGGTTGTGTGTGCCCATATACCACGGTGTGTGTATGCCCTATTCAGGTGTGTGGGGCCCTATACCAGGTGTGTGTGCCCTCTAATACCAGGTGTTGTGTGCCCCTCTATACCAGGTGTGTGTGCCTCCTATACCAGGTGTGTGTGTACCTATACCAGGTGTGTTGTCCTATAAACAGGTGTGTGTGCTCTATACCAGGTGTGTTGTGCCTATACAGGTGTGTATGCCGATAATCAGGTGTGTGTGCCTCCTATACCAGGTGTGTGTGCCCTATACCAGGTGTGTGTGCCCTATACCAGGTGTGTGTGCCCCCTATACCAGGTGTGTGTGCCCTATACCAGGTGTGTGTGTGCCTCCTATACCAGGTGTGTGTGCCCCCTATACCAGGTGTGTGCCTCCTATACCAGGTGTGTGCCCCCTATACCAGGTGTGTGTGCCCCCTATACCAGGTGTGTGTGCCTCCTATACCAGGTGTGTGCCTCCTATACCAGGTGTGTGCCTCCTATACCAGGTGTGTGTGCCTCCTATACCAGGTGTGTGTGTCCCTATACCAGGTGTGTTGTTGTCCCACCTTACCATGTCTGTTGTGTCCTATACCAGGTGTGTGCCTCCCAGTCTATTATATAGAGAGCGTCTTTAGAGTGCAGAGGGTGATGTCCGGATCGCTCTAGCTTCTCGCGTGCAAATGTTTTATGTGTTTTGGAGATCTATAGAGAGAGGAGAGAGATAGAAAAGCGACCTACCCACCCGGCCGCTATATTGGGATGAGGAACACGACTGTATATTTATGCTTATTCTTAGGTGTGATTGCTTCCCGCACCTCTGCTCTCTGTGAGATGTTTTTTGTGTGATTTGTGTCCCCCCCCCCGGCTAGATATGAGGTGCCTCGTCTGGTGTTTGATTGTGTGATTGTGTGTGTGTTGTCCATGCCTCGGAGTGACCGCTCGCAGGAGTAGTTGGTTTGTGTGTGTGTGTGTGTCTCCTGATTGTTCAGTGTGTGCCCCCAGAAGGTAGAGTGTCGCGTTCTATATCAGTGTGTGTGTCCCTATACCAGGTGTGGTCCGTCGTCGCGTCGGCGTGGGCGTGTGTGTGGTGTGTGAGTGTGTGTGTCCCTATACCAGGTGTGTGCCTCCTATACAGGTTGTGTGCCCACTATACCAGGTGTGTGCCCCTATTCCAGGTGTTGTTGTGACCCCTATACAACGGTATTTGTTGTGTGATTCTTACCAGGTGTGTGTTTCCCTATTTAGGCATTGCCTCCATAACAGTTGGGATCGTCGTGTGTGTGCTCCTATACAAGCGAGTGTGGTGTGCACCACTATACCAGGTGTGTGCACCTTCTTTACACAGGTGTGTTGTGCTCCTATACCAGGTGTGTGCCCTCTATATACCAGGTGTGTGCCCTTTTACCAGGTTCGTTTGTGTGCATACGTACCAGGTGTGTGCCCCCTTATAACAGGTCGTATGCCTCCGATTACAGGTCGTGTGTGCCTCCTATACCAGGTGTGTGCCCCCTATACCAAGTGTGTGTGCCCCCTATACCAAGTGTGTGCCTCCTATACCAGATGTGTGCCTCCTATACCAGATGTGTGCCTCCTATACCAGGTGTGTGTGCACCCTATACCAGGTGTGTCCCCTATAACCAGGCTCTGTGTGTGCCCTCCGCCGCTCTACCAGGTGTGTGTGCCCCTATACCAGGTGTGTGTGTCCCTATACCAAGTGTGTCGCCTCGATTACCCAGATCTCTGCCTCCTTTACCCGATGTGTGCCCTCTATACCCAGGTGTGTGTCGCCCCCTATACCCCAGTGTGCGCGCGAAGTGTGCACCAACTATACCAGGTGTGTGTGCCCCCTATACCAGGTGTGTGTGTCCCTATACCAGGTGTGTGCCTCCTATACCAGGTGTGTGTGCCCCCTATACCAGGTGTGTGTATCTCCTATACCAGGTGTGTGCCCTCTATACCAGGTGTGTGTGCCCCCTATACCAGGTGTGTGCCCCCTATACCAGGTGTGTGTGCCCCCTATACCAGGTGTGTGTGCCCCCTATACCAGGTGTGTGCCCCCTATACCAGGTGTGTGCCCCCTATACCAGGTGTGTGTCCCCCTATACCTCCTATACCAGGTGTGTGTGCCTCCTATACCAGGTGTGTGTGTCCCTATACCAGGTGTGTGCCTCCTTTACCAGGTGTGTGTGCCTCCTATACCAAGTGTGTGCCTCCTATACTAGGTGTGTGTGTCCCTATACCAGGTGTGTGCCTCCTATACCAGGTGTGTGTGTTCCTATACCAGGTGTGTGCCTCCTATACCAGGTGTGTGCCTCCTATACCAGGTGTGTGTGCCCCCTATACCAGGTGTGTGTGTCCCTATACCAGGTGTGTGCCTCCGATACCAGGTGTGTGCCCCCTATACCAGGTGTGTGCCTCCTATACCAGGTGTGTGCCTCCCTATACCTCCTATACCAGGTGTGTGTGTCCCTATACCAAGTGTGTGCCTCCTATACCAGGTGTGTGTCCTGATACCTCCTATACCAGGTGTGTGTGCCTCCCTATACCAGGTGTGTGTCCTTATACCTCCTATACCAGGTGTGTGTGTCCCTATACCAGGTGTGTGCCTCCCTATACCTCCTATACCAGGTGTTGTCCCCCTATGCCAGGTGTGTGTCCCTTCCTATGCCAGGTGTGTGCCTCCCTGTACCTTCATACCAGGTGTGTGTGTCCATATACCAGGTATGTGCCTCCCTATGATCGGTGTTGTCCCCCTATGCCAGGTGTGTGCCTCCCTATACCAGCTGTGTGTGCCTTCCTATGCCAGGTGTGTGCCTCCCTGTACCTCCTATACCAGGTGTGTGCCTCCTTTACTAGGCTTGTGACTCCTATACCAGGTGTGTGTGCCTCCTATACCAGGTGTGTGTGCCTCCTATACCAGGTGTGTGTGCCTCCTATACCAGCTGGTGGTGTGTGTGCTGTATCCTGTATATCGGGGTGTTGTACAGGTGTGTGCCTCCTCTCTGTATCCTGTATATCGGGGTGTTGTACAGGTGTGTGCCTCCTCTCTGTATCCTGTATATCAGGGTGTTGTACAGGTGTGTGCCTCCTCTCTGTATCCTGTATATCAGGGTGTTGTACAGGTGTGTGCCTCCTCTGTATCCTGTATATCGGGGTGTTTTAGAGGTGTGTGCGGCCTCTCTGTATCCTGTATATCGGGGTGTTGTACAGGTGTGCGCCTCCTCTCTGTATCCTGTATATCGGGGTGTTGTACAGGTGTGCGCCTCCTCTGTATTCTGTATATCGGGGTGCGCGCGCGCGCTCTGGTGTGTGCCTCCTCTCTGTATCCTGTATATGGGGGTGTTGTACAGGTGTGCGCCTCCTCTCTATTTCCTGTATATCAGGGTGTTGTACAGGTGTGTGCCTCCTCTCTGTATTCTGTATATCGGGGTGTTGTACAGGTGTGTGCCTCCTCTCTGTATCTTGTATATCAGGGTGTTGTACAGGTGTGTTGTGGCTGTCTCTGTATCCTGTATAAATCAGGGTGCCTCCGCCTCCTCCCACAGCCCCCCCCCCCCCCCCCCCCCCCCGCCAGTTGCCACCTTCTGTGTCTTGTATATCAGGGTGTTGTACTGGTGTGTGCCTCCTATTGGATGCACACGCGCGCCTCGCTCGCGGGTCGCGCCGCACAGGTGTCGTGCCTCCTCGCTGTGTTCCTGTATATCGGGTGTTGTATGTGTGTGTGTGCTCCTCTCTGTATTCTGTATATCGGTGGTGTTGTACAGGTGTGTGCCTCCTCTCTGTGTCTTGTATATCAGGGTGTTGTACAGGTGTGTGCCTCCTCTCTGTGTCTTGTATATCGGGGTGTTGTACTGGTGTGTGCCTCCTCTCTGTATCCTGTATATCGCGGGTGTGTACAGGGTGTGGCCTCCTCTGTATCCTGTATATCAGGGTGTTGTACAGGTGTGCGCCTCCTCTCTGTATCCTGTATATCGGGGTGTTGTACAGGTGTGTGCCTCCTCTCTGTATCCCTAATATAAGGGTGTTTTTCAGGTGTGCGCCTCCTCTCTGTATCCTGTATATCGGGGTGTGTACAGGTGTGTGCCTCCTCCCTGTATCCTGTATATTCAGGGGTGTTGTACCAGTTGTGTGCCTCCTCCACTGTTTTCTGTATATCGGTTGTTTGTACAGGTGTGTGCCTCCTCTCTGTATCCTGTATATCAGGGTGTTGTACAGGTGTGTGCCTCCTCCCTGTATCCTGTATATCGGGGTGTTGTACAGGTGTGTGCCTCCTCTCTGTATCCTGTATATCGGGGTGTTGTACAGGTGTGTGCCTCCTCTCTGTATCCTGTATATCGGGGTGTTGTACAGGTGTGCGCCTCCTCTCTGTATCCTGTATATCGGGGTGTTGTACAGGTGTGTGCCTCCTCTGTATCCTGTATATCGGGGTGTTGTACAGGTGTGCGCCTCCTCTCTGTATCCTGTATATCTGGGTGTTGTACAGGTGTGTGCCTCCTCTCTGTATCCTGTATATCGGGGTGTTGTACAGGTGTGTGCCTCCTCTCTGTATCCTGTATATCAGGGTGTTGTACAGGTGTGTGCCTCCTCTCTGTATCCTGTATATCAGGGTGTTGTACAGGTGTGTGCCTCCTCTCTGTATCCTGTATATCAGGGTGTTGTACAGGTGTGTGCCTCCTCTCTGTGTCTTGTATATCAGGGTGTTGTACAGGTGTGTGCCTCCTCTGTATCCTGTATATCGGGGTGTTGTACAGGTGTGTGCCTCCTCTCTGTATCCTGTATATCAGGGTGTTGTACAGGTGGGGGCCTCCTCCCTGTATCCTGTTATGGGGTCGTGTCAGGTGTGTGCCCTCTCTCTGTATCCTGTATTCAGGGTGGTTTGTTACAGGTGTGTGCCTCCTCTCCTGTATTCCACATATCAGGGTGTTGGAACAGGTGTGTGCACTCCTCTCTGTATCCTATATATCGGGCGTCGCGAGAGCTACATGTGTGTGGATCCTCACTGTATCCTGTATATCAGGGTGTTGTTCAGGTGTGTGCCTCCTCTCTGTATCCCACATATCAGGGTGTTGTACAGGTGTGTGCCTCCTCTCTGTATCCTGTATATCGGGGTGTGTACAGGTGTGTTGTGCTCTTCCTATCTGTATCCTGTATATCAGGGTGTTGTACAGGTGTGTGCCTCCTCTCTGTATCCCACATATCAGGGTGTTGTACAGGTGTGTGCCTCCTCTCTGTATCCTATATATCGGGGTGTGTACAGGTGTGTGCCTCCTCTGTATCCTGTATATCGGGGTGTGTACAGGTGTGTGCCTCCTCTCTGTATCCTGTATATCAGGGTGTTGTACAGGTGTGTGCCTCCTCCATGTAATCTGTATATCAGGGTGTTGTACAGGTGTGTGCCTCCTCTGTATCCTGTATATCAGGGTGTTGTACAGGTGTGTGCCTCCTCTCTGTATCCAAAATATCAGGGTGTTGTACAGGTGTGTGCCTCCTCTCTGTATCCCACATCATCAGGGGTGTGAGTACAGGTGTGTGCCTCCTTCTTTTTTCGTGTATATCGGGTTGTGTACAGGTGTGTGCCTCCTCTCTGTATCCTGTATTTCAGGGTGTTGTTTAACGGTGTGTGCCTCCTATCTGTATCCCACATTATCAGGGTGTTGTTAGGGTGAGTGCCTCCTCCCTGTATCTCTGTATATCGGGGTGTGTTCAGGTGTGTGCCTCCTCTCTGTATCCTGTATATCAGGGTGTTGTACAGGTGTGTGCCTCCTCTCTGTATCCCACATATCAGGGTGTTGTAGAGGTGTTTGCCTCCTCTGAGATAGATATAGAGAGATAGAGATCAGGGTGTTGTACAGGTCCCGCTCGTAGCCTCCCTAGTCCTGTAATCCCCAATATCAGGGGCCTGTCTGTACAGGTGTGTGCTCCTCTGTATCTGTATATCGGGGGAATTTCACAGCGTGTGTGCTCCTCTCCTGTAGTACGTATTCGCGGGTGTGTTGTACAGGTGTGCGCCTCCTCTCTGTATCCTGTATATCGGGGTGTGTACAGGTGTGTGCCTACTCTCTGTATCCTGTATATCGGGGTGTTTACAGGGGTGTGACTCCTCTCTGTATCCCACATATCAGGGTGTTGTACAGGTGTGTGCCTCCTCTCTGTATCCCACATATCAGGGTGTTGTACAGGTGTGTGCCTCCTCTCTGTATCCCACATATCAGGGTGTTGTACAGGTGTGTGCCTCCTCTCTGTATCCTGTATATCGGGGTGTTGTACAGGTGTGTGCCTCCTCTCTGTATCCTGTATATCAGGGTGTTGTACAGGTGTGTGCCTCCTCTCTGTATCCTGTATATCGGGGTGTTGTACAGGTGTGTGCCTCCTCTCTGTATCCTGTATATCGGGGTGTTGTACAGGTGTGCGCCTCCTCTCTGTATCCTGTATATCGGGGTGTTGTACAGGTGTGTGCCTCCTCTCTGTATCCTGTATATCGGGGTGTTGTAGAGGTGTGTGCCTCCTCTCTGTATCCTGTATATCGGGCTGTTGTACAGGTGTGTGCCTTTCCCTATCTGTGTCTTGTATTCAGGTGTTTGTACAGGTGTGTGCCTCCTCCATGTATTTCCTGTATATCAAGGGTGTTGTTACAGTGTGTGCTCATCTCTTATCCCACATTCAGGGTGTTGTACAGGTGTGTGCCTCCTCTCTGTATCCTGTATATGGGGTGTGTAAGGTGGTGCCTCCTCTGTTATTTTCTGTATATCGGGGTGTGTACAGGTGTGTGCCTCCTCTCTGTATCCTGTATATCGGGGTGTTGTACAGGTGTGTGCGTCCTCTTCTGTATCCTGGTATATCGGGTGTATTGTACAGGTGGTTGTGCCTCCTCTGTATCTGTATTCAGGGTGTTGTAAGGTGTGTGGCCTCCTCTCTGTATCCTGTATTTCAGGGTGTTATAAGGTGTTTGTGCCCCTCCTCTCATGTATCCAACTCATATCAGGGTGTTGTACAGGTGTGTGCCTCCTCCTTGTATCCTGTATATCGGGATGTGTACAGGTGTGTGCCTCCTCTCTGTATCCTGTATTTCAGGGTGTTGTACAGGTGTGTGCCTCCTCTCTGTATCCCACATATCAGGGTGTTGTACAGGTGTGTGCCTCCTCCCTGTATCCTGTATATCGGGGTTGTGTACAGGTTGTGTGGCACTCCTCTCTGTATCATGTATATCAGGGTGTTGTTACAGGGTGTGTGCCTCCTCTCTGTATCCCACATATCAGGGTGTTGTAGAGGTGTTTGCCTCCTCTGTATCCTGTATATCAGGGTGTTGTACTGGTGTGTGCCTCCTGTCTGTATCCCACATATCAGGGTGTTGTATCGGTTGTGTGTGTGTGTGTCTGTATCCTGTATATCAGGGTGTTGTACAGGTGTGTGCCTCCTCTCTGTATCCTGTATACGGGGTTGTTGTTACAGGTTGTGTGCCTCTCACGCACGCGCGCTCGCACAGAGAGATCCTCGCGGGGTGTGTACAGGTGTGTGCCTCTCTCTGTATCCTGTATATCAGGGTGTTGTACAGGTGTGTCATCCTCTTATGTTTACCTGTTATATCGGGTGTAGTACCATGGTGTGTGGCCTCCTCTCTGTATCTTGTATATCAGGGTGTTGACAAGGGTGTGTGCCTCCTCTCTGGTATCCTGTATATCGGGGTTTGGTGTACAGTGTGTGCACATCCTCTCTGTTTCCACATCAATAGGGTGTTGTACAGGTGTGTGCCTCCTCTCTGTATCCCACATATCCGGGTGTTGTACAGCTGTGTGCCTCCACTCTGTACCCCTCAACTCCGGGTTTGGTACAGGTGTGTGCCTCCTCTCTGTATCCTGTATATCAGGGTGTTGTACAGGTGTGTGCCTCCTCTCTGTATCCTGTATATCAGGGTGTTGTACAGGTGTGTGCCTCCTCTCTGTATCCTGTATATCGGGGTGTTGTACAGGTGTGTGCCTCCTCTCTGTATCCTGTATATCGGGGTGTTGTACAGGTGTGCGCCTCCTCTCTATATCCTGTATATCGGGGTGTTGTACAGGTGTGTGCCTTCCTCTATGTATCTTGTATATCGGAGGTGTTGTATGAGGTGTGTGCCTCCTCTCTGTCTATATCCTGTATATAGGGGTGTTGTACAGGTGTGTGCCTCCTCTCTGTATGCTGTATATGCGGGGGTTGACAGTGTGTGCCTCCTCTCTGTATCCTGTATATCGGGGTGTTGTACAGGTGTGTGCCTCCTCTCTGTATCCCACATATCAGGGTGTTGTACAGGTGTGTGCCTCCTCTCTGTATCCTGTATATCGGGGTGTGTACAGGTGTGTGCCTCCTCTCTGTATCCTGTATTTCAGGGTGTTGTACAGGTGTGTGCCTCCTCTCTGTGTCTTGTTTATCAGGGGTGTTGTAAGATGTGTGCTCCTCCCTGTATTGTATTCAGGGTGCTGTACAGGTGTGTGGCCTCTCTCTTATCCCCATTCAGGGTGTTGTACAGGTGTGTGCCTCCTCTCTGTATCCTGTATATCAGGGTGTTGTACAGGTGTGCGCCTCCTCACTGTATCATGTATATCAGGGTGTTGTACAGGTGTGGGCCTCCTCTCTGTATCCGGAATATCTGGGTGTTGTACAGGTGTGTGCCTCCTCTGTATCATCTATATCAGGGTGTTGTACACGTGTGTCCCGCCTCTCTGTGCCTTGTATATAAGGGTGTTGTACAGGGGTTTGACTCGTCTCTGTATCCTGTATATCTGGGTGTTGTACAGGTGTGTGCCTCCTCTCTGTATCCTGTATATCAGGTTCCGCGCCAGTTGTACATAGCCCCCCGCCCCTCGCTCCGCCTCCCGCCCCCCCCCCCCCCCCCCCCCATCCCCCCCCCCCACCCCTATCCCCCCTGTGTGTGTGTAATATCGCAGCGGTGTTGTTCCGGTGTGTTGCTCCTCTCCTGTATCCGCACAACTCATTCTAGAGAGAGAGTACGGAGTGTGGCCTCTCCCGCTTGTCCCTTGTGCCAGGTGTGTTTGTTGTGCACTGGGCTCCTCCCTGCATGGCCTCCCTCACACTCTCCTCGCTGGGTGACATTGTGCAGGTGACTTCTGCGCTGGCGCCGGCTGCTTGTTTGGGTCGCCTGGGAGCGGTTATTGGATGGGCTCAGGAGACAATGATGGCAGCACACCTGGACGCACACTGTGCTCCTGGCTGCCATCACCTTGCAGGGTGCACAGTGCGGTGCTGGTATCGGGTGTGTGACACGCCTCGGAATTTGAACACAACAGAGAGAGGGACATTCCATCTGCATTACTCACCTGGCAGCGCCCGCCCAGCGCCACATTCCGGCCGCTGCCCTCCTGCTTCACACCTGACCTGGAATTCCTCTGCAGTTTTATAGCTGAATTTACTTTCGACACCAGTGAGGTCACCTGTCACAACGGAGATGAAAAACCGTCATCTGTGCAGTTCACCTGTGTCCCAAATATTTGTAACATGTATATCTCCAATATCCCTCTCACCTAAGAGCCCCCGGATCCCTCACACCTGTATACACCTGTCTGACAACATATCTGTCACATCTACCTAATAGTCTCCATATCCCTCACATCTGAAAGCCACATACACCTGTCCAATAACCTCCATATCCCTCACAGCAGAGAGCCCACACACATATATAGACCCGTCTAAGAAACTCCTACATCTGAATACACCTGTTCGCATCTCGAAACCTCTATATCTTACACCTGTATACACCTGTATGAGAACCTTATATACCTTCTACATCTGTATACATCTATATAAGAGCCTCTGTATACCTCACACCTGTCTGAAAACCTCTATATACCTCATTCCTGTGTGATAACCTCTGTGTACTTGTATGAGAAGCTCTTTATATCTCACACCTGTATGAGAACCTCTATATACCTCACACCTGTGTGAGAAGCTCTATATACCTCACACCTGTATGAGAACCTCTATATACCTCACACCTGTATGAGAACCTCTATATACCTCACACCTGTATGAGAACCTCTATATACCTCACACCTGTATGAGAACCTCTATATACCTCATACTTGTGTGAGAACCTCTATATATCTCACACCTGTATGAGAACTTCTATGTATCTCACACGGTATACAAACCTCTATATACCTCACACCTGTATGAGAACCTCTATGTACCTCATACCTGTATGAGAACCTCTATATACCTCACACCTGTATGAGAACCTCTATATACCTCACACCTATATGAGAACCTCTATATACCTCACACCTGTATGAGAACCTCTATATACCTCACACCTGTATACAAACCTATGTATACCTCACACCTGTATGAGAACCTGTATGTACCTCATACCTGTATGAGAACCTCTATGTACCTCACACCTGTATTAGAACCTCTATGTACCTTACACCTGTATGAGAACCTCTATGGAACTTACACCTGTATGAGAACCTCAATGTACCTCACACCTGTATGAGAACCTCTATGTACCTCACACCTGTATACGAACCTCTATATACCTCACACCTGTATACGAACCTCTATATACCTCACACCTGTATGAGAACCTCAATGTACCTCACACCTGTATGAGAACCTCTATGTACCTCACACCTGTATACGAACCTCTATATACCTCACACCTGTATGAGAACCTCTATATTCCTCACACCTGTATTAGAACCTCTATATTCCTCACACCTGTATACAAACCTATGTATACCTCACACCTGTATGAGAACCTGTATGTACCTCATACCTGTATGAGAACCTCTATGTACCTCACACCTGTATTAGAACCTCTATGTACCTTACACCTGTATGAGAACCTCTATGGAACTTACACCTGTATGAGAACCTCAATGTACCTCACACCTGTATGAGAACCTCTATGTACCTCACACCTGTATACGAACCTCTATATACCTCACACCTGTATACGAACCTCTATATACCTCACACCTGTATGAGAACCTCAATGTACCTCACACCTGTATGAGAACCTCTATGTACCTCACACCTGTATGAGAACCTCTATATACCTCACACCTGTATACGAACCTCTATATACCTCACACCTGTATGAGAACCTCTATATTCCTCACACCTGTATACACCTGTATACGAACCTCTATGTAACTCACACCTGTATGAGAACCTCTATATACCTTACACCTGTATGAGAACCTCTATATACCTCACACCTGTATGAGAACCTCTATATACCTCACACCTGTATGAGAACCTCTATATACCTCACACCTGTATTAGAAACTCTCTGTACCTCACACCTGTATGAGAACCTCTATATACCTCACACCTGTATGAGAACCTCTATATACCTCACACCTGTATTAGAACCTCTATATACCTCACACCTGTATATACCTGTATGAGAACCTCTATATACCTCACACCTGTATATACCTGTATGAGAACCTCTATGTAACTCACACCTGTATGAGAACCTCTATATACCTCACACCTGTATAAGAACCTCTATATACCTCACACCTGTATGAGAACCTCTATATACCTCACACCTGTATGAGAACCTCTGTATACCTCACACCTGTATAAGAACCTCTATATACCTCACACCTGTATAAGAACCTCTATATACCTCACACCTGTATGAGAACCTCTATGTACCTTACACCTGTATGAGAACCTCTATGTACCTCACACCTGTATGAGAACCTGTATGTACCTCACACCTGTATGAGAACCTCTATTACCCTCACACCTGTATGAGAACCTGTATGTACCTCACACCTGTATGAGAACCTCTATATACCTCACACCTGTATGAGAACCTCTATATACCTCACACCTGTATGAGAACCTCTATATACCTCACACCTGTATGAGAACCTCTATATACCTCACACCTGTATGAGAACCTCTATATACCTTACACCTGTATGAGAACCTCTATATACCTCACACCTGTATGAGAACCTGTATGTACCTCACACCTGTATGAGAACCTCTATATACCTCACACCTGTATAAGAACCTCTATTTACCTCACACCTGTATGAGAACCTCTATGTACTTCCCAGCTGTTTATGAGCACCCCCCCCCCCCCCATCAGGATGAGAGAGCCGCCCTATCCTAGTCCTGCTCACACAGCTGAGGGCTTGTTACAATGTATGACTATGACTAGTTTATAGAATCCCTGACACCAGCCTGATACATTGTAACAAAACTGTCTGGAGAGCACAGAGGCTGCTACAATGTTACAGGATTGTATAGACTGGGCAGAACTGTAGTCAACTCAGAGGTGGCTCTGGATGACTCTGCTGGCTGCGGGGCCCCTCAGAGGTGGCTCTGGATGACTCTGCTGGCTGCGGGGCCCCTCAGAGGTGGCTCTGGATGACTCTGCTGGCTGCGGGGCCCCTCAGAGGTGGCTCTGGATGACTCTGCTGGCTGCGGGGCCCCTCAGAGGTGGCTCTGGATGACTCTGCTGGCTGCGGGACCCCTCAGAGGTGGCTCTGGATGACTCTGCTGGCTGCGGGGCCCCTCAGAGGTGGCTCTGGATGACTCTGCTGGCTGCGGGACCCTCAGAGGTGGCTCTGGATGACTCTGCTGGCTGCGGGGCCCCTCACAGGTGGCTCTGGAGCCCCTGCTGGCTTTCGGGGGCCCCCCAGAGGTGGCTCTGGATACTCTGTTGGCTTTGGGGGCCCCCTCAGAGGGGGGCTTGATGACTCTGCTGGCTGCGGGGCCCCTGAGGTGGCTCTGGATGACTCTCTGGCTGGGGGCCCTCAGGGTGGTTGGATTACTCTGCTGGCGGGGGCCCCCCCCAAAAGGTGGCTCTGGTTTACCTCCTGGCTGCGGGGCCCCTGGGTGGTCTGGATGACTTTGCTGCGGGGCCCCCAAGGGGGCTTGGTGAATCTGCTGGCTGCGGGGCCCCCAGAGGTGGTCTGGATGACTCTGTTGTGGGGCCCCCCTAGAGGTGGCTCTGGATGACTCCTGGGCTTGCGGGGGCCCCCAGGGTGGCTTGGTGACTTGTGGCTGCGGGCCCTCAGAGGTGGACTGGGACTCCTGGCTTCGGGGGCCCCTTTAAAGGGGCCTGGTTGACTCTGCTGGCTGCGGGCCCCCTCAGGTGGTTTTTGGATGACTTGCGGCCTGGGGGGCCCCCCAGAGGGCCCGGATGACTAGCTGGGCGGGGGGCCCCTCAGAGGTGGGTCTGGGTTATTTGCTGGGGGCGGGGCCCCTCAGAGTGGCTCTGGATGACTTGCTGGTGCGGGGGGGCCCCCCGGGTGGGGGTCGGAGGCCCCCTGCAGGGGGGCGGGGCCCCCAGAGGTGGTTTTTGGATGCTTGCTGGCTGGGGGCCCCTCGAGGTGGGGTCTGGATGAATTTTCTGGGTGCGGGGCCCTCAGAGGTGGCCTGATGACTCTGTGGCTGCGGGGCCCCCAAAGGGGGCTTGGAACTCTTGGCTCGGGGCCCCCCGAGGTGGGCTCTGGATGACTTCTGGGGGGGTTGGGGCCCCTCAGAGGTGGTTGGATGACTCTGCTGGTGCGGGGACCCCTCAGAGGTGGCCGGTGCTCTGTGGCTGCGGGGCCCCTCAGAGGTGGCTCTGGTGACTCTGTGGCCTGGGGGCCCCTCAGGGGGCTCTTGGGTGGGACTTTTGCGCGGGGGCCCCTCAAGGTGGCCCCTGGATGACTAGCGGCTGCGGGCCCCCAAGGTGGCTCCCGGAGACTTGGGGGGGGGGTGGGGGGTGGCCCCTCAAGGTGGCTTGGTACTCTGCTAGCTGCGGGGCCCCTCAGAGGTGGCTCTGGATGACTCTGCTGGCTGCGGGTCCCCCCCATAGACTTGTGGCGGAGATTTCCCTGGGGGCGCGGCTCTTCTCCCGGATAATACCTCATTAGTATAATGGAGGCGCTGACATGCCGTTCATTCCGCCTCAGTGCCCCGCGTGATGGCGGCAGCGAGATTTACTACCGCCATCACCGCGAGAGCAAAGCAGACGGGAGACAAAACCCCCCCCCCCCCCCGCCACAACCCGGGTTTTTTTTACAGCAAACCCGGGGCTACCAGAGGGTACATTCATGACACAAGCGGGGCTGGCCCGAGGCTCATTCACCCCACAGCAAGAGGGGCTCACGAGGCTACATTCATGACAGCAAACGGGGCCCACAGAGGCTACTTCATGACAGCAAGCAGGGGTCCGGGTAATTTACTGAAGAAGCGGGGCTGCACAGAAAGGCTACATTTTTTGACAGCAAGAGGGGTGCACGAGGTACATTTACTGAAGCAAGAGGGGGCACAGAGGCTACATTTTTCCCTGACCCGAAGCGGGGCTCCCAGAGGCTACATTCACCGACAGCAAGCAGGGGCTGCCCCAAGGGGGTACATTCCTGACGCAAGCGGGGCGCACAGGGCTACATTTATGACAGCAAGAAAGGGGGGGAAAGAGGCTACTTCAATGAAGCAAGAGGGGCTCAAAAGAGGCTACATTTACTGACAGCAAGCAGGGGCTGCACAGAGGCTACATTCACTGACAGCAAGCAGGGGCACAGAGGCTACATTCACTGACAGCAAGAAGGGGCGGCACAGAGGCTACATTCACTGACAGCAAGCAGGGGCAAAGAGGCTACATTCACTGACAGCAAGCAGGGGCTGCACAGAGGCTACATTCACTGACAGCAAGCAGGGGCTGCACAGAGGCTACATTCACTGACAGCAAGCAGCGGCTGCACAGAGGCTACATTCACTGACAGCAAGCAGGGGCTGCACAGAGGCTACATTCACTGACAGCAAGCAGGGGCTGCACAGAGGCTACATTCACTGACAGCAAGAGGGGGCGC